>CAMRHE010001617.1:0-65421 GCA_947044405.1 Leptodactylus fallax
CATAATGTCCGAATGCATCACATTGGCCCAGGACACACGAGGACCCCAAAAATCAGACAATTAATGGCCGTACTGGGACATTACAAGTGTTTGTCAATTTTTCTTGAACTTGCTTCAAAGTAGACAGTCTGTCAGTCACAGCAGGAACTGGAGAAGAAATTGGGAGATTAGGAATGAATGCAGGATGAAAACCCATATTGGCAAAAAAATGGACTCTGAGACGTAGATGAATGCTGGGAGTTTTTATAAGCAAATTCTGCTGTAGGAAGAAAATTAACCCAATCATCTTGGAGATAACTTGTATAGCACCGCAAATACTGTTCAAGGGTTTGGTTAGTATGCTCAGTTTCACCATTAGACTGTAGATGATAAGAAGAAGATAAGTTCACTTCAATTCCTAGAGTGGTACAAAAATTCTTCCAAAACTTTGAGGTAAACTGTACCCCACGGTCAGAAACTACATTGCCAGGTATACCATGTAGGTGGAAAACTTCTCGAATAACCAATTCTGCAGTCTCTTCCGCAGAGGGTACCCCCTTTGTGGGTATAAAATGAGCCATTTTGGTAAGACGGTCTACCACTACTAGAATTGTATTCATATTTTTTGAAGATGGTAGATCAACAATAAAGTCCATAGAAACAGAACCCCAAGGACAAGATGGAATAGGAAGAGGCTGAAGTAATCCTACTGGTGAGGAACGAGGGGTCTTATTCCTAGCACAGGTTTGACAGGAAGAAACATACTTCTTGACATCCATCTGGTATTTAGGCCACCAAAATGAGCGGGACAAAAGTTCTTTGGTCTTTTTGACTCCCATGTGACCTGTGGGTCTAGAGTCATGAACAAGGCGCAGAATTTCTAATCAAGTAGTCTCAGGAACATAAATACACTGATCAAGAGTCCAAACCCCGTCTTTGAACGCTAAATCTATATCTGTGGGGGGATGATTAAGGAAAGGATCTCCATTATAACCTTCTTTAATCCTCTGAAGTATACCCATGGAAATTGTTGCCCCCACAAAATTATTAGCAGGTAAGATGGTGGTTTCAGGTGGGTCATCTTGCGTCATTTTGGAAAACATCTGGGACAAGGCGTCTGCTTTTCCATTGCGGGATCCCGGTCTGTAGGAAATAATGAAATTAAAATCTTGCAAAAAATAAAGACCATCTAGCCTGTCTACCAGAAAGTCTCTTGGATGATCTAATATATTCAAGATTTCGGTGATCAGTAAGAACCTGCACCACATGAGATGCTCCTTCAAGAAGATGTCTCCATTCCGTGAATGCTTTCTTAATTGCCAGTAATTCTTTATTCCCAATGTCATAGTTTCTTTCAGGAGGTGACATCAGGCAGGAGATAAAAGCACAAGGATGAAGCAATTGTTTATCCCCAACTCTTTGGGACAATACTGCTCCTACTGCCGAATCTTAGGCATCCACTTCAACTATAAATGGGAGGTCTGGATTAGAATGAACTAAGAAAGGAGCAGAAGTAAAAAGTGTCTTTAACTGGGTAAATGCTTTGTCTGCACTTGAAGACCATTTAAAAGAAATTCCTTTCTGAGTTAATTGTGTTATTGGACTAATAACTTTTGGGAAATTCCTAATGAATTTGCGGTAGAATTTTGCAAAGCCAACAAATCTTTGGACCTCCTTGACATTCTTGGGAGAAGGCCAGTCTAAAATAGCTTGGATCTTACTGGGGTCCATGCGCAATCCTTCTGTAGAGAAGATGTACCCCAAAAACTGAATCTCTGCCTTTTCAAATGAACAATTTTCCGGTTTAATATATAGTTGGTTTTCTCTTAACTGGCTCAAAACCATGGTAACCTGCTTACCATGTTCTTCAAGATTTTCAGAGTATATTAATATGTCATCCAAATACGCCACCACAAATTGATCCAGCTGATCTCGGAAAACATCATTGATAAAATGCTGAAATGTTGCTGGGGCATTGCAAAGTCCAAATGGCATGACAAGGGATTCAAAATGTCCGCAGCGTGTTCAGAATGCTGTCTTCCACTCGTCCCCGGGTCGTATACGGACAAGATTGTATGCCCCTCGTAGATCCAAGTTGGTAAAGATCTTTGCTGACTGTAATCTCTCCAGTAACTCTGGAATAAGCGGAAGAGGGTAACGACTTTTGATGGTTATTTGGCTTAGTTCCCTATAGTCAATACAAGGACATAATGTGCCGCCTTTTCTTTAGTACAAAGAATATAGGTGCTCCTGCTGGAGAAGTGGAAGGCCGTATAAATCCTTTGGCCAGATTTTCCTTGACGTACTCATCCAGGACCTTCAGTTCCATCTCTGCAACTGGATAGATGCGTCGGTAAGGTGTGGATGCACCTGGTAAAAGTTCAATAGGACAATCATAAGAGCGATGAGGAGGTAGCTGGTCGGCATTCCTTTTGTCACACACATCTTTAAATTTCTCATACGGTTCAGGTAGTTCTAGAGTTAGCGATAGGTCTTTCAGAAGCTCCCTCCTGAGAAGGAATTGACAGATTCAGTTGCCAATTTTGTTGACAATATTCAGAAGTAAAAGTTACATTTCCTGACTTCCAGTCTACTGAAGGATTATGGACGCTGAGCCATGGTATGCCCAAAATTACTGGAAATTTTGGTGAAGAGATTAACTGGAAACAAATCCTCTCCTGATGACCGGGATCAATCAATACTTCCAGTTCTGTAGTTTCATGAGTTACAGGACCAGAATTTAAAGGTGACCCATCAACAGTCACTAATTCAACTAGTGAAGATCTTGGACTGTGCTCAATATGATTATCAAAAGCAAACTTAATGTCCATAAAATTCCCAGCTGCACCAGAATTCAACATTGCTGTAGTGGACAACTTGTAAGATCCATAAGAAAGCTGAACTGGTAAGGTGAAATGAGGTCGGTTAGAAGTCATATTATCAGGACATGGTGTGGTGGAAAACAGAGGCTGTGTCACCAGACTAAGCGAAACACAGTGGGGACAAGACTCCAAATTCGATCTAATTTCAGTTGCAGCAACTGCCTGTTGAGGTTTATTAGGGCAGTCAAGAATATAATTATAATGTCCAGGTTGTCCACAATAAAGGCATAGTTTTTCAGCAAGGTGACGACGTTTTTCAGCATTCGAAATTGGTTCCCGGATAACATCCACTTGCATAGGTTCTGGGGCCGATCTTGTTTGAGAAGGTGTCTGGAACTTTGGGAGAAAATGACCCTCTGGTAAATGGGAGAAGCTGCCTGAATCGTAATAACCCCGTCTTTCTCGCTTCCTTTCCAGGAGTCTTTGGTCAATACGGATGCATAATCATATATTCTCCTCAAAGTCATATGGAAGTTCTATTTTAACAAGTTCATCTTTAACTGATTCAGAAAGTCCTCCATAGAATTGCCATTTTAGTGCAGAGGTGTTCCAGGAAACATCAGAAGCCCAGCGCCGAAACTCTGCAGCCTATTCTGCAACAGAGCGTCTTCCTCTCAGCAGTGGCGCAAAGGTTGGGGTCATCAAATACTAGATTCATTGCTGCAAGAAAGTCCTCCAAATCATCCAAAATGGCACGATCCTGTTCTAAATAGGGTGATGCCCATGGTTGTGCATTGTCTTGGACCTATCAGTAGGGAACTGAGAGGAATGTGTAGAAAAAAAAATCATCCGGCAATGATTAGGAAATCCTCGGTACAAATGTCTCTTTCCACCAAATTTTTCCAGTAGTGGAATCCGATAAACTTGAGGAGTGGCACTGACAGCAGCAGAATTTGCACGCAGTTCATGTACTTGTACTTCTAATTCAGTGACATGACTTTTCACTGTATTTAATTGTCTTTGAAGGTTGTACACAAGGTTATGTAATTCCTAGATCTGGAATGCATGCTGTGACAAAGCAGACTCCACCCCTCTGGCCTCCATGTTGGGTCTGATTATTATGTAACGATGCTAGTTATCTGATCTGGAGTCCAATTGGTGAGGTAAACAGTACAGTACTTAAATAGTAGAAGATGCAGAAATACTACCTCAGGAGTAGAAGTAAACGTGGTCAGACGTTTGCAGAGTTCAGTACACAGGACCAGTAGATCAGCCATAGTCAGACATATGCAGAGTTCGGTACACGGGAGCAATAGAGTAATGGTGAGGAGCAAGGCTAACATGAAGCAGACAGCCAGAATAATCAAGCACAGGATGGAGTAAGCTGTGGGGTTTTATAGGGATTGCTATACTGTGATTGGCCACAGAGCAGGTGAGATCCATAAGCTAATCATTCCAATAGAAAAGTCCAGGCTAAGCAAAACAAAGAACAAACAGACTTCTACAATGGCATAATGATCAAAGCTGCAGAACATGGCCGGAAAGTCAAGGGTTCAAAACCCAGCAAGCTCAGTTCCTGCCAAAATCACTGCTGGCACCATCGTTTATATCAAGAATCAGCGCTGTATTCATCACATGGGTTCATAGATGGAACCACACTGGATTGGACCCTACTTAGTTGTGGAATCCTTGACCAATGGACGAGTAAAACCTAAGCACAAAAAGACTGGCAAGATATTGAGCAATGCCAACAACCTTAAGATTTACCAGGATGAAGAGACTTCTTCACCATGATGATTGTCCCAGTGACTCTGCCACACAGGAACACACTACCAAGTTCAGAAAGGAAGTATGCACCACTTTTGGCCTTACGTTTGGTAGGGTTGTACACTATGGCTGCACAAGGGACCTTGGACAACCAAAGGTTAGCTTTCTCACTAAACTTACCATACAAAGCTGAATCCCCAATAAAATGTTGAAAAATTAAGTAATTCTTGTGTATATCACTCAATACTAGTGATGGGGGTATAATATGGCCTGAGGGGTATGAATTGGCCTAGGCCAATTTATACCCCAGAGTATAATCTAGCCTAGGCCACTTTAACCCCAGGTATAGTCTGGACTGTGGGTATACTCTGATCTGTTACACCGGGACTTTAATGTGCCCACAGCCCCATAGAAATGAATGGAGCACCGTTCATGCAACAGCACTGACTTTCCATTCACAAGGAGGCCTTAGGGGGACTTTCGGTCATCTGTCCTCCTGATCACTAGGGGTCCCGGTGATCGGACACTTATCCCCTGTCCTGTGGATAGATAAGTTTGCATAACTGGACAACCCCTTTGACTACTAACACTAACTGGTCATTTTCTAACCTGTGGCCATAAATCCAAGTGGTTGCGTCGTCAGGACAGTACATGACCCTGCTTACTTTCTAGTGGAGTGATGCGTCCAAAGTTGATCCGTTTTTCACGGACATCTCCTTCTGTCTCCTATACTTTATACTTTTCTGTCTATGGGTCCATGAAGAACAGACAACACTCAGACGACATCCTTCTGCTGGTCATGATTATCACAGACCTATAGACTTTAATGGAGCTCCGTATTCACAAAATGGACCAAAATAGAGCACAGGTCCATGGAACCATTGCTCATGAAAAACATACGGACCTCTGCATGTGCCTGTTGTTAATATCAATGGGTGCGCCTACAGTCTGAGATTACTGCAGATGTGTGAATAGGCCCTAAGATTTATTCACATCCTTATTATAAAATAACATGGCTGTACATGATGTGTGCTATGGCGCCAAAGGGTATAGAAGAGACGACAGAGACGCTCACCGATCCTGCACCACCCGCAGCCTGCACAAACATCAGCTCAGGAGTTTGTGCCACATTTTTCATGTGCAGACCTATTTCCTACAATTTACTCAACATCGGGGCATTAAGTATTTTTTCCTGTATGCAATGATACCAGCTAGGCCCGTAGATGACCAGCTGGGGGTGACCCTGTATGATAGTGAATTACACCAAGCTGTGACATCGGGGAGAGCGATTACCACTTTCCTGGTGAAATCACCTGATTGTGGGGACCCCAGACTTGTAATGTGGGGGAGGGGTGTCCAAATCAGAAAGTGAAAGCAGAAGCGGTGGCGCAGCCGAGTCACCCAATATAGCCTGGTTATCTGTCTTTCTTGTTTGTACAAAAATAAAAGCCATAAACCTTATTGATATTCGTTGTTCTTGAGAATCGGGGCGCCTTCATGTCATTCCTGTAATCTTCTTCCTCGTGGTAAAAATTAACCCGTTTAATCCGAACAGTTGGATCAGTCTCGGGAGAATCAGACATAACAGACCTATTAAATCTTCATCTGTCAACATGTGACCTGGAATATTCCATGGTTGCCACGTGATAGCGGTCAGGTAGGAGGAATTTGTTTGCCATAACAACAAATCCTTTCATTTTGGCAAAGCTATTCAAGAAATCGAAGATAAGGTCTGACCGCTTGCTATCGACAGTCTTAGTATTAGGCTAGTTGCAGACGACTGTGGAAATTTTGCGGTCCGCAAACTAATAATTAGTCTTCAGTTCTTGCGGATAGAGTGTCTTCAGTGTGTGTTCAGTGTTTCTTCAGCTTCAGTGAACTAGGTCCGCAAAAACTGACAGAGTGTCTTCAGTGTGCCATCAGTGTGTGATCCTAGTTTGCGGATCCACCATAAAAAACACAGGAGACATCTCATTATATCCCTAGCTTGTCCGTGAAAACAGACAGCACACTGATGACACACGGAGTACATCAATGTGCCGTCCTAGGTTTTTAGTCTCCCATAGGCTTGAATGGGCGAGTCCGTTCCACAAAAACTGAACAGAATAGGACATGTTCTATCTGATGCGGCGCCAGTGGCGTAACTAGGAATGGCTGAGCCCCAAGGCGAACATTTGACATGGGGTCCCCCAAAACAGCTGCCACCAACCGCCCCCTCCAACCCCCCCCCCTAAAAAAACGCATTCCTGCACACACTATTATGCGCCATAGTGGCCCCTGCACACAGTATTATGCCCCATAGTGGCCCTTGCACACAGTATTATTCCCCATAGTGGCCCCTGCACACAGTATTATTCCCCATAGTGGCCCCTGCACACAGTATTATGCCTCATAGTGGCCCCTGCACACAGTATTATGCCCCATAGTGGCCCCTGCACACAGTATTATGCCCCATAGTGGCCCCTGCACACAGTATTATGCCCCATAGTGGCCCCTGCACACAGTATTATTCCCCATAGTGGCCCCTGCACACAGTATTATTCCCCATAGTGGCCCCTACACACAGTATTATGCCCTATAGTGGCCCTTGCACACAGTATTATTCCCCATAGTGGCCCCTGCACACAGTATTATTCCCCATAGTGGCCCCTGCACACAGTATTATTCCCCATAGTGGCCCCTGCACACAGTATTATTCCCCATAGTGGTCCCTACACACAGTATTATGCCCCATAGTGGCCCCTGCAGACAGTATTATGTCCCATTGTGGACCACCCATGAACAATTATTATACTCTGGGGTCTTTTTAGACCCCAGAGTATAATGATTGGAGACCTAGGGGAGGATAGAAACATAAAAAAACAATGCTACTTACCTGTTCCTCTCTCCGGTCTACTCCCTGCTACTTCGGCCTTCATCAATGTTGGACCAGGCCGGCGTCACGTGATGTGAGCCAGCGTCGCGATGCAAAATGACATTGGCTGACGTCTGGGACGTCACCAAACAGGCCCGAAGCCTGGAGAAGTGTAGGAGAGGTAATTACATTGTTTTTTATGTTTCCTCACCTCCCATGGGCCTTCGACTATTATACTCCGAGGTCTGAAAAGACCCCGGAGTATAATGATAGCAGTGATTGTGGTGTTCGGCCCGCGGCCTTACCTACTGATCCCCACTACTGCGCACAGCAGTACCTGGGGAACGGTAAGTATATAGGGCCCGTTACCTGCTGGGTTTACTCCAGCAGGTAACGGCCTATTTAAAAAAAAAAAAAAAAGCATCGGGAGCCCATGGGGCCCCATAATGTCCCGGGCCCTGTGGCAGCCGCTACTGCAGCTACCACGGTAGTTATGCCCCTGTGCGGCGCGGAATCACAGCTCGCACACTGATCAGTGAAAAATATGGTCGTTTGCATGTACCCATAGAAATGAATGGGTCAGTGTGCAATCCACGAGAAACAAGGATAGCGCACGGATCTCGCCCATGGTCGTCTGCAACTAGCCTTAGAGTAGTAATTCCCAGTGGGTGGGCCGCAGCCATGCGATGGAAGATAACCTCGCACCTCCAGGCAATATTATCTGCGTCCTTAAGGTGGTTTTTGTCTTTTGTTAGAAATTATTTAGTGCCACGAGAAAATTTATTCATCCAGGGGTTTCCTGAGACTAAAAACACTTGTATTAGATCGTTCTGATAAATGAGGTCTACTGGAATTTGGTATCTCATAGAGATGAATGAAATGGTAAAGATCAAACTGGATTTGACCCGAATTTTCCAAAAGTTTCAGGTTCAACCAGAACAATAAACTTTAGGGGTTCATCACCCATGAACCAGTATTATACTCTGGGGTCTGAAGCTTGGGTTAATGCATCATAGAGTCAGTAGGCCACATGGGACTGTTGAGACCCAATCATAGTCCTCAGTGGTGACCCTAAGGCACGTGACGTCACCCAGGAGGCCAGAAGAGGACCCCGAGGGAGCGCCAGACGCCTGAAGAGACCTCGGAGTATATTTATTTCACCTCCATTTTGTCATGAACTTAATCGACCCAAAACAAATCTTTAGACCAAACCATCTGAACCTGAAACTAAATGAATCTTCAGAGGTTCCCCCATCTCTAGTGTCTAACCAAGTCTTATGGACTTGAATCCGAAAACAATCCACCAAATCCCTTCAAACAGACATACAAGATGCCCTAATAGGGTGTGAGACAGAGCCTTAAAGGGGCCAGTTGTTCCTTGTATGACTGCCAAAGATAGCCACATCATGTACTTGCCGTTTTTTTCCCCATAATTATAAGTCTTTATTTTTGAAAGGTATTTTTGGTTTTCTTTCTGTGGAACAATTCCTGAAAAATGTTCTAATATATTTTCTGTATTGGCTCCTCATGGTTTTTAAGATCTCTGAGGTCATTAACTGGACCTTCTCGGTTTACTTCCAATGGATAAATATCTGTCCTGACTAGAGATGGGCGAACTGATTCGTTCCAAGCTTAGTTCGACCCCAATTTCCCAAATTGTTCCTTTTTTAATGAATGCGAACAATTGGGGATTCATCTCAGATGAACTAAAATGGCTGCTGTGACATGCATTGCAGTAAATTATTAAACTGTGGGGTATAGGTGGAGGCCCAGCTCAAAAATATTCACCTTACCTTACCTCTTTTGGGCCTCCTCCAAGCATCTGACGCACTCCTGATGACATCATGGACCTGGGGTTACCGCTGAGGCCTGTGATTGGGCCACATTGGTCACATGGATTGACACTGGGCGCATGACGTCAACGAGGAGACCAAGAGAGAGCGCTGGACATACTGTCCCTCTTTATTTCCTTTGAAAGTTGGGAGGTATGCTTATACCCTATCCACAGGACAGAGGATAAGTGTCCGATCGCTGGAGACCTAAGCGCCAGGTCCGCCAGTGTTCAGGAGAACGGGGACCAAAAGTCCACCTAAGGCCACCTCCAATTTTACAGGCGTGACTGTTGTTTCATTCATTTCTATGGGGCTGCTGGGACTTTAACCCGTTAACGACCCAGGGCGTAATAGTATGTCCTGAGTCGCATGATGATGTATGGAGAGCGCTCAGGAGCTGATCAAACGCGACCGCGGCGTCTAAATTGCGGAGCCGCCAAGGGCGCCGCCATTTTTACCTCATCACCGCCCTCCAGAACGTCATCGGAGGGCGGCGCTTGGTTGCCATGACAGCCGGGAGCCTATTGAAGGCTCCCAGGCCTGTCATTACAGTATAGCTATTAGACGATGCCAGAGGCATCGTCTAATAGCAGTGAATAGTATGATCGATCAGACTCCCTAGGTTTCAAGGTCCCTAGGGAGTCTGATCATACAAGTAAAAGTAGAAAAAAAAAAAGTTTTTAAAAGTATGTAAAAATTAAAAAAAAACACAAAAGTTCAAATCACCCCCCTTTCCCTAGATCAGATATAAAAGTAAATAAACAAAAATAAGCATAAACACTTTAGGTATCCCCGCGCTCCAAAATGCCCGAACTATTAAAATATTAAAATATTTATCCCATACGGTGAATGGCGTAGCGGGGAAAAAAAATCAAAATGGCCAAATAGCGTTTTTTTCAACACTTTGCCTCCTATAAAAAATTGAATAAAAAGTGATCAAACCATCAGACCTTTCCCCAAGTGGTATCAATAAAAACGTCATGTTGTCCCGCATAAAAAGACGCCTTCCCCAGCTCCATACATGTAAATATGAAAAAGTTACAGGTGACACAATATGGCGACGCAAATTTTTTTTTTCTATTTAGCAAAGTTTTTAATTTTTTAAAAGGTATCAAAACATTACAAATACTATATAAATTTGGTATTGCCGTGTTCGTACTGACCCGCAGAATACAGGTAACATGTCATTTTTACCACACAGCGAATGGTGTAAAAATTAAACCCATATGAATTTGGCGCAAATGCAGTTTTTCTCCAATTGCACCTCATTCTGAATTTTTTTCCAGCTTCCCAGTACATTGCACAGCATATTGAATAGTGACATTACAAAGTACAATTTGTTTCGCAAACAATAAGCTATCATGTGACTCTGTGAACTGAAAAATGAAAACGTTATGGCTCTTGGAATGTGGAGAGGGAAAAACGAAAATGCAAAAACGAAAAATGGCTGGGTCCTTAAGGGGTTAATGCACCCACAGCCCCATAGAAATGAATGGAGCACCGTTCATGCAAGCGCACTGGCTCTCCATTCACAAGGAGGCCTTAGGGGGACTTTCGTTCCTCTGTCCTCCTGATCACTGGGGGACCCGGCGATCGGACACTTATCCCCTGTCCTGTAGATAGATAAGTTTGCATAACTGGACAACCCCTTTGACTACTAACACTAACTGGTCATTTTCTAACCTGTGGCCATAAATCCAAGTGGTTGCGTCGTCAGGACAGTACATGACCCTGCTTACTTTCTAGTGGAGTGATGCGTCCGAAGTTGATCCGTTTTTCACGGACGTCTCCTTCTATACTTTATACTTTTCTGTCTCTGGGTCCATGAAGAACAGACAACACTCAGACGACATCCTTCTGCTGGTCATGATTATCACAGACCTATAGACTTTAATGGAGCTCCGTATTCACAAAATGGACCAAAATAGAGCACAGGTCCACAGAACCTTTGGTCATGAAAAACATATGGACCTCTGCATGCGCCTGTTGTTAATATCAATGGGTGCGCCTACAGTCTGAGATTACTGCAGATGTGTGAATAACATGGCTGTACATGATGTGTGCTATGGCGCCAAAAGGTATAGAAGAGACGACAGAGACGCTCACCGATCCTGCACCACCCGCAGCCTGCACAAACATCAGCTCAGGAGTTTGTGCCACATTTTTCCCCCCCCCCCCCCCCCCCCCCCCCCCCCATGTGCAGACCTATTTCCTACAATTTACCCAACATCGGGGCATTAAGTATTTTTTCCTGTATGCAATGATACCAGCTAGGCCCGTAGATGACCAGCTGGGGGTGACCCTGTATTATAGTGAATTACACCAAGCTGTGACATCGGGGAGAGCGATTACCACTTTCCTGGTGAAATCACCTGATTGTGGGGACCCCAGACTTGTAATGTGGGGGAGGGGTGTCCAAATCAGAAAGTGAAAGCAGAAGCGGTGGCGCAGCCGAGTCATCCAATATAGCCTGGTTATCTGTCTTTCTTGTTTGTACAAAAATAAAAGCCATAAACCTTATTGATATTCATTGTTCTTGAGAATCAGGGAGCCTTCATGTCATTCCTGTAATCTTCTTCCTCGTGGTAAAATTTAACCCAATTAATCCGAACAGTTGGATCAGTCTCGGGAGAATCAGACATAACAGACCTATTAAATCTTCATCTGTCAACATGTGACATCGGTTTATGACCTGGAATATTCCATGGTTGCCACATGATAGCGGTCAGGTAGGAGGAATTTGTTTGCCATAACAACAAATCCTTTCATTTTGGCAAAGCTATTCAAGACATGGAAGATAAGGTCTGACCGCTTGCTATCGACAGTCTTAGTATTAGGCTACTTGCAGACGACTGTGGAAATTTTGCGGTCAGCAAACTAATAATTAGTCTTCAGTTTTTGCGGACAGAGTGTCTTCAGTGTGTGTTCAGTGTTTCTTCAGCATCAGTGAACTAGGTCCGCAAAAACTGACAGAGTGTCTTCAGTGTGCCATCAGTGTGTGATCCTAGTTTGCGGATCCACTATAAAAAACACAGGAGACATCTCATTATATCCCTAGCTTGTCCGTGAAAACAGACAGCACACTGATGACACACGGAGTACATCAATGTGCCGTCCTAGGTTTTTAGTCTCCCATAGGCTTGAATGGGCGAGTCCATTCCGCAAAAACTGAACAGAATAGGACATGTTCTATCTGATGCGGCGCCAGTGGCGTAACTAGGAATGGCTGAGCCCCAAGGCGAACATTTGACATGGGGCCCCCCCCAAACCACTGCCCCCAACCTCCCCCTCCAACCCCCCCCAAAAAAACGCATTCCTGCACACACTATTATGCGCCATAGTGGCCCCTGCACACAGTATTATGCCCCATAGTGGCCCCTGCACACAGTATTATGCCCCATAGTGGCCCCTGCACACAGTATTATGCCCCTTAGTGGCCCCTGAACACAGTATTATTCCCCATAGTGGCCCCTGCACACAGTATTATGCCTCATAGTGGCCCCTGCACACAGTATTATGCCCCATAGTGGCCCCTGCACACAGTATTATGCCCCATAGTGGCCCCTGCACACAGTATTATGCCCCATAGTGGCCCCTGCACACAGTATTATTCCCCATAGTGGCCCCTGCACACAGTATTATGCCCCATAGTGGCCCCTGAACACAGTATTATTCCCCATAGTGGCCCCTGCACACAGTATTATGCCTCATAGTGGCCCCTGCACACAGTATTATGCTCCATAGTGGCCCCTGCACACCAGTATTATGCCCCATAGTGGCCCCTGCACACAGTATTATTCCCCATAGTGGCCCCTGCACACAGTATTATGCCTCATAGTGGCCCCTGCACACAGTATTATGCCCCATGGTGGCCCTGCACACAGTATTATGCCCCATAGTGGCCCCTGCACACAGTATTATGTCCCATTGTGGACCACCCATGAACAATTATTACACTCTGGGGTCTTTTCAGACCCCAGAGTATAATGATTGGAGACCCAGGGGAGGATAGAAACATAAAAAAACAATGCAACTTACCTGTTCCTCTCTCCAGTCCACTCCCTGCTACTTCGGCCTTCTTCAATGTTGGACCCAACCAGGCTGGCGTCGTGACGCAAAATGACGTCGGCTGATGTCTGGGACATCACCAAACAGGCCCAGGGTCAGTGTGCAATCCGCGAGAAACAAGGATAGCGCACGGATCTCACCCATGGTCGTTTGCAACTAGCCTTAGAGTAGTAATTCCCAGTGGGTGGGCCGCAGCCATGCGATGGAAGATAACCTCGCACCTCCAGGCAATATTATCTGCGTCCTTAGGGTGTTTTTTGTCTTTTGGTAGAAATTATTTGGTGCCACGAGAAAATTTATTCATCCAGGGGTTTCCTGAGACTAAAACACTTGTATTAGATTGTTCTGATAAATGAGGTCTACTGGAATTTGGTATCTCATAGAGATGAGTGAAATGGTAAAGATAAAACTGGATTTGACCCGAATTTTCCAAAAGTTTCAGGTTCAACCAGAACAATAAACTTTAGGGGTTCATCACCCATGAACCAGTATTATACTCTGGGGTCTGAAGCTTGGGTTAATGCATCATAGCGTCAGCACGCCACATGGGACTGCTGAGACCCAATCACAGACCTCAGTGGTGACCCTAAGGCGCGTGACGTCACCCAGGAGGACAGAAGAGGACCCCGAGGGAGCGCCAGACGCCTGAAGAGACCTCAGAGTATATTTATTTCACCTCCATTTTGTTATGAACTTAATCGACCCAAAACAAATCTTTAAGCCAAACCATCTGAACCTGAAACTAAATGAATCTTCAGAGGTTCCCCCATCTCTAGTGTCTAACCAAGTCTTATGGACTTGAATCCGAAAACAATCCATCAAATCCCTTCACACAGACATACAAGATGCCCTAATAGGGTGTGAGACAGCGCCTTAAAGGGGCCAGTTGTTCCTTGTATGACTGCCAAAGATAGCCACAACATGTACTTGCCGTTTTTTTCCCATAATTATAAATCTTGATTTTTGAAAGGTATTTTTGGTTTTCTTTCTGTGGAACAATTCCTGAAAAATGTTCTAATATATTTTCTGTATTGGCTCCTCATGGTTTTTAAGATCTCTGAGGTCATTAACTGGACCTTCTCGGTTTACTTCCAATGGATAAATATCTGTCCTGACTAGAGATGGGCAAACTGATTCGTTCCAAGCTTAGTTTGACCCCAATATCCCAAATTGTTCCTTTTTTAATGAATGCGAACAATTGGGGATTCATCTCAGATGAACTAAAATGGCTGCTGTGACATGCATTGCGGTAAATTATTAAACTGTGGGGTATAGGTGGAGGCCCAGCTCAAAAATATTCACCTTACCTTACCTCTTTTGGGCCTCCTCCAAGCATCTGACGCACTCCTGATGACATCATGGACCTGGGGTTACCACTGAGGCCTGTGATTGGGCCACATTGGTCACATGGATTGACACTGGGCGCATGACGTCAACGAGGAGACCAAGAGAGAGCGCTGGACATACTGTCCCTCTTTCTATCCTTTGAAAGTTGGGAGGTATGCTTATACCCTATCCACAGGACAGAGGATAAGTGTCCGATCGCTGGAGACCTAAGCGCCAGGTCCGCCAGTGTTCAGGAGAACGGGGACCAAAAGTCCACCTAAGGCCACCTCCAATTTTACAGGCGTGACAACACTCAGACGACATCCTTCTGCTGGTCATGATTATCACAGACCTATAGACTTTAATGGAGCTCCGTATTCACAAAATGGACCAAAATAGAGCACAGGTCCACAGAACCGTTGGTCATGAAAAACATACGGACCTCTGCATGCGCCTGTTAATATCAATAGGTGCGCATACAGTCTGAGATTACTGCAGATGTGTGAATAGGCCCTAAGATTTATTCACATCCTTATAAAATAACATGGCTGTACATGATGTGTGCTATGGCGCCAAAAGGTATAGAAGAGACGACAGACGCTCACCGATCCTGCACCACCCGCAGCCTGCACAAACATCAGCTCAGGGGTTTGTGCCACATTTTTCATGTGCAGACCTATTTCCAAGATACCAGCTAGGCCCGTAGATGACCAGCTGGGGGTGACCCTGTGTTATAGTGAATTACACCAAGCTGTGACATCGGGGAGAGCGATTACCACTTTGCTGGTGAAATCACCTGATTGTGGGGACCCCAGACTTGTAATGTGGGGGAGGGGTGTCCAAATCAGAAAGTGAAAGCAGAAGCGGTGGCACGGCCGAGTCACCCAATATAGCCTGGTTATCTGTCTTTCTTGTTTGTACAAAAATAAAAGCCATAAACCTTATTGATCATCACTGTTCTTGAGAATCGGGGCGCCTTCATGTCATTCCTGTAATCTTCTTCCTCGTGGTAAAATTTAACCCGTTTAATCCGAACAGTTGAATCAGTCTCAGATGATTGTATTGCATTGCATTGTACACGACATGTAAGACTTGTCATTCTCCAGTGCTCTTTGTCACCTGACCCCTCCCTCTTGTTGTCAGATACATATACACCTGCAGCAGGTAATCCGGAGGCTTCAGTGCTCACCATGGCTGCTACACCTATTACTGTGCGTCTGGTGCGGGATGAAAGCTCCTCTTTACTGAAGGGGAAAGTCGATCCCTATCTGGGACAGGACTACAGGTCTCTGCTGCAGGAGTGTTTGCAGAAGAAATGTCTTTTCGAGGACCCGCATTTTCCTGCTGGTCCCACATCTTTGGGGTACAACCAGTTAGGACCATGGTCTCCGGAGACCAGAGGGATCCAATGGAAGAGACCTCAGGTAAGGATCCAGGATGGGGAATACACAGTGATATAGAGGCAATGTGAGTAACAATCTTAGGCTACGTTCACATCTAGTCCAGAAAATAGAAAAAGGGACACAATTGGATCTATTAAATGGCGGACATGAGCCCCATGGACCCCATTGACTATAATGAGATCTGTTGGGTGTCCATTTTATTCTGCTGGACAAAAAAACTTGCAGGACTTTTTTGTCCGATGCAGCCTTATCTTTCATCCGAGGCTCAAAAATTTTAGCTGTGAATCTTCTCTGGATATTTCACTGAATATTCTTCTTTAGTTTGGTATTTTTTTTACTAATAACTATAAATTTGGAATTTCCCATATAGAATGCCAGCTATATAGTAGCCTGTTCCAGTGTTTAGATCTGTCCCTAGGAAAGCTGGGTGACAACAAATATGACTGACATTACAATTCCTATAATGTTAGTTACTGATCTTATTGAGAGGCCAGAAAAGGAAATTAGTCTTGTGGAGTCTAGGACAGCAGGGTGGCAGCCAGCGGCAACCAGATTGGTCGTCACCCAGCTTTCCAACAAATATATACAACTAGGGGGTTTAAAGGGCTACGGCATAAAAACATGGATGATTTTTTCAGAAACAGTTCCACATGTCCACCAGAAGTGTGTGTGGTATAAGCTGCAATACCAGATAAAGCCCATGGACAGATGTGGCGCTGTTTTTGTTTTTCTACTACTGGACAAACTCCACAACGTGACATCATTGATATGGTTTATGATAAACTGCAACTGGTCAGACATTGCATGTGTGAATATGCCACTCTAGACATACCCATAGCATTAGAATGAATCCACAGAACTTTCTGTACATTATGGCGGAGTAGTATAATAATAATAATAATACATTTTATTTATATAGCACCAACATATTCCGCAGCACTGTACAATCTATAGGGTTCAAGAGCAGACTAAAAAGATACATTACAAAGAAATAGTCAATTCACACACTGTGACTGAAGGCCCTGCTCGCAAGAGCTTACAATCTATGAGGTAGAGGAGGTGACACAAGAGCTTACAATCTATGAGGTAGAGGAGGTGACACAAGAGCTTACAATCTATGAGGTAGAGGAGGTGACACAAGAGCTTACAATCTATGAGGTAGAGTAGGTGACACAAGAGCTTACAATCTATGAGGTAGAGGAGGTGACACAAGAGCTTACAATCTATGAGGTAGAGGAGATGACACAAGAGCTTACAATCTATGAGGTAGAGGATGTTGCACAAGAGCTTACAATTTATGAGGTAGAGGAGGTGACACAAGAGCTTACAATCTATGAGGTAGAGGAGGTGACACAAGAGCTTACAATCTATGAAGTAGAGGGGGTGACACAATAGCTTACTATCTATGAGGTAGAGGGGGTGACACAAGAGCTTACAATCTATGAGGTAGAGGAGGTGACACAAGAGCTTACAATCTATGAGGTAGAGGAGGTGACACAAGAGCTTACAATCTATGAGGTAGAGGAGGTGACACAAGAGCTTACAATCTATGAGGTAGAGTAGGTGACACAAGAGCTTACAATCTATGAGGTAGAGGAGGTGACACAAGAGCTTACAATCTATGAGGTAGAGGAGGTGACACAAGAGCTTACAATCTATGAGGTAGAGGAGGTGACACAAGAGCTTACAATCTATGAGGTAGAGGAGGTGACACAAGAGCTTACAATCTATGAGGTAGAGGAGGTGACACAAGAGCTTACAATCTATGAGGTAGAAGGGGTGACACAAGAGCTTACAATCTATGAGGTAGAGGAGGTGACACAAGAGCTTACAATCTATGAGGTAGAGGGGGTGACACAAGAGCTTACAATCTATGAGGTAGAGGAGGTGACACAAGAGCTTACAATCTATGAGGTAGAGGAGGTGACACAAGAGCTTGCAATCTATGAGGTAGAGAGGGTGACACAAGAGCTTACAATCTATGAGGTAGAGGAGGTGACACAAGAGCTTACAATCTATGAGGTAGAGGAGGTGACACAAGAGCTTACAATCTATGAGGTAGAGGAGGTGACACAAGAGCTTACAATCTATGAGGTAGAGGAGGTGACACAAGAGCTTACAATCTATGAGGTAGAGGGGGTGACACAGGAGTTAGCAGGGGTGGCATCGGAGGTAGCATTGCTTATACAATGGTCAGACAATTGTGTAATAGAGGTTACTGTCATTACACATATATAAAGCTGTAGGAGCCGTCACCAGTCGTGTCCTGTAACATGCAGACGGTGCCTGGACATATAAAGTTAGTCTGATACGGCATCATATCCTGTGAGGTAATGCGGGAGCGTGAACAGAGGAGGGTATGTTTTAGGGATTCTAACTACAGAAGGGTTTACATTAGGAGTTGTGATCGGCCTGTCTGATAAGATGTGTCTTTAGTTTGCGCTTGAAGCTGTGGAAATTGGGGGTTAATCTGATAGTCCGGGATAGAACATTCCAGAGAAGTGGTGCAACTCGGAGAAGTCTTGTATACGAGCGTGGGAGGTTCTGATAATAGAGGATGTTAGTCTTAGGTCATTGAGTGAACGGAGAGTACGGGTTGGGCGATAGACAGAGATGAGGGAGGAAATGTAGGGAGGTGCAGCATTATGGAGAGCCTTGTGGAGGAGGGGGGAGAAGTTTATATTGTATTCTGTATTGAATAGGCAGCCAATGTAGTGACCGGCACAGACCGGAGGCATCGCTATAGCGTCTAGACTGATAGATGAGCCTGGCTGCCGCATTCAGAATAGATTGTAGAGGGGAGAGTTTATTACCACAGGCTTCATGTATTACCCTGTGTCTTCTCTGTTCTCCGCTCTCTTATCTCTGTTTATTCTGATCTTAGGACAGCTTCTGTTTCAAGTACCCGCACAGGTGGCGGCCGCCATACTCTACCACCCAGTGTTATTGTATGTGTCATATATAGTTATCATCCCAGCCCTGCAGATAGATAGGTTAGTTTCACCAGAACCAGCATATCGCCCCAGCCCTGCAGATAGATATGTTAGTGTCACCAGAACCTGCATATCACCCCAGCCCTGCAGATAGATAGGTTAGTGTCACCAGAACCTGCATATCACCCCAGCCCTGCAGATAGATAGGTTAGTGTCACCAGAACCAGCATATCACCCCAACTCTGTAGATAGATAGGTTAGTGTCACCAGACCCCAGCATATCACTCCAGCCCTGCAGATAGATAGGTTAGTGTCACCAGAACCAGCATATCACCCCAGTCCTGCAGATAGATAGGTTAGTGTCACCAGAACCTGCATATCACCCCAACCCTGCAGATAGGTTAGTGTCACCAGAACCAGCATATCACCCCAGCCCTGAAGATAGATAGGTTACTGTCACCAGACCCAGCATATCACCCCAGCCCTGCAGATAGATAGGTTAGTGTCACCAGAACCAGCATATCACCCCAGCCCTGCAGATAGATAGGTTAGTGTCACCAGAACCAGCATATCACCCCAGCCCTGCAGATAGATAGGTTAGTGTCACCAGACCCCAGCATATCACTCCAGCCCTGCAGATAGATAGGTTAGTGTCACCAGAACCAGCATATCACCCCAGCCCTGCAGATAGATAGGTTAGTGTCACCAGAGCCAGCATATCACCCCAGCCTTGCAGATAGATAGGTTAGTGTCACCAGAACCAGCATATCACCCCAGCCCTGCAGATAGATAGGTCAGTGTCACCAGAACCAGCATATCACCCCAGCCCTGCAGATAGATAGGTTAGTGTCACCAGAACCAGCATATCACCCCAGCCCTGCAGATAGATAGGTTAGTGTCACCAGACCTCAGCATATCACCCCAGCCCTGCAGATAGATAGGTTAGTGTCACCAGACCTCAGCATATCACCCCAGCTCTGCAGATAGATAGGTTAGTGTCACCAGAACCAGCATATCACCCCAGCCCTGCAGATAGATAGGTTAGTGTCACCAGAGCCCAGCATATCACCCCAGCCCTGCAGATAGATAGGTTAGTATTACCAGAACCAGCATATCACTCCAGCCCTGGAGATACATAGGTTACTGTCCCCAGAACCAGCATATCACTCCAGCCCTGCAGATAGATAGGTTATTGTCACCAGAACCAGCATATCACCCCAGCCCTGCAGATAGGTTAGTGTCACCAGAACCAGCATATCACCCCAGCCCTGCAGATAGATAGGTTAGTGTCACCAGAACGAGCATATCACCCCAGCCCTGCAGATAGAATAGTAAAGCACGCTTTGTATATAAACTGTTTGTTTGGTAGGAGAGGGACATAATATTGTGGTGACAACTGCAGGGGGACTTTAAACTGTGGGGTCAACTGGTGGGAGATATTATGCTGTGGGGAACACTTGGAGGGGGACAATATGCTGTGGGAGCAGATGGATGGAGACATTATGCTGTGGGAATAGTTTGAGGGGAACATTATATTGTATGGGGCCACTAGGGAGGCATTATACTGTGTGAGAGCCACAACAATCTGTCCCATACAACCAACCATCAACTAAAGTTGGTCAGAACCAAAATCTGTTGTGTTGGATTATTTCTGCCGTCTACCTGCTGTGATCTCATGTATGGGCGATTTTTGTATCGTGGGCATGAGCTTGTACTATGAACACACCCACAAAGTGTCAGCTATTTCCTGTATTCAGCACTTCATTAGCATTCAATGACTTTCATCTGTTACTTTTACCAGTGTTTGGAGCAGTCGAGCGCTTGTTGGAAGGTTCTTTGTGGTTCATGTGTTTGGGACAGTTGTCCATACGAAGAATCAACCACAGACGAGCAATGGCAGTCTAATTTAGAATGTTTATGGCCGGCTTTAGTTTCTCACCAAGTGGAAGCTATTGGTCCCAACCCTGCTGTGCTTCTAGGATTGTTGAGGCTCAAACTTCACTCTTATACACGGAATTTCTGTGCTTTCTATCTGCCGAACTCCCATACATTGTAAGAGTCACGTGATATATTATATGTATTCCAATTTGGTGCCATTTAAAATACAATCCGTCCCAGAAAAATCAAGCCCTCAGGCATCAATAGAAAAATCAAAAAGTTATGGTTTTGCAATGCAGAGATTAAAAAAAAAGGCCCTGAAGTCCAAAGTAGGCAACGTGAAAAGTGGTATTCGTGGTATTGTCACCAAGTTTTCCACAATTTTCCTGCATTAGGAGCCCATATCAGGATTGGCCTTCACGTTGTCCTAACACAGTGATGGCGAACCTTTTAGAGACCGAGTGCCCAAACGGCAACCCAAAACCCACTAATTTACCATTAATACTTTATGGATCCAAAATTGCGGACAATTACGGACCCGCAAAATTCGGTCGTGTGAATGGGGCTTTACAGAGCTTTCATTGATACAAAACAACTTTGTACTGAAAGGTAAAAGTTTGCATTTGGCATAATTTTGAACAATTAATGTTCAATATTTACATTGCACAGGATCTGTTTTATAGTGATCGTGCAATATCATTACAGCCTGTAATAATATCATGTCTGCTATAAAACAGATAGTGTGTGATATAAATAATGAGGGGCCCCCACACAGTACAATCTGCTCCACAGTGTCCCCGCACAGTACAATTTGCTCCACAGTGATCCCCACACAGTATAATCTGTTCCACAGACGGGTGCCCACAGAGAGGGCTCTGAGTGCCACCTCTGGCACGCATGCCATAGGTTCGCCACCACAGTCCTAATATAATGCCATATTGTGATCATGTGAAACCGCCTTAAGCAAAGATGGAGGATCACGTAGATTTTACACAACATAAGATATACTGTAAGGCGAGAACTTCTTGGTTGTGAGGACAGTCAGAGCTCCGTTACAGTCGGCTTCTTTAGATTTCCTGGTGTTAGTTATAGCTGGACCAGTTTTGCAGGAGCAGCTGCAACTTCTATAACACCTTCTCACTGCTAGAATAAAGGTATTATCCATCATGTTTGCTCTGCTCTCTATACATATTATTTGTCCATTGTCAAAGGAGCTGACCGTGACATGTACTGTATATGGTAACTGCCATGAACAACACAATGGAGCGACTGGAGAAAGCATAAAAACTGTCCAGGGATATTTTAAAAAAAGTTACAAATATAGATCAGTACAAATTACACTGTATAGAATTACATTACGGTCTGTAAATATATAACAATGTAACAAAGAGCTTCACTGAGGCTCAGGCCCCACGTGGCGTCCCGCAGCAAAAAAAGCGCATGATCGCATCGTAGTTCTTCCCGCAGCGCTTTAGACAGAAAGTTTGCAGAGTTTTCCTCTGCGGACTTTCTGTTTCAATTATACCTATGGGGAAACCGCCGGCGTTTCCGTAGGTATAATTGACATGCTGTGATTTCCAAAACCGTGCCGGTTTTAGAAATCACCGCGTGTCCACAGCGCGGTTTTTTCTGTAGAGTGGGCATGGGATTGACTAGAATCCCATCCACTTTGCCCTGACTGTAAAACACCGCGATTTTTTTTCCGTGGCAGTTCTGCCGCCGGCGAATTGCTGCGTTTACGCCACGTGGGGCTTTAGCATTAAACGGGTTTTCCACTAAATAACCAAATGTCATTTTGAAGACAAAATCGTATAGTTTTAGAAATGTTCTCAGTAGTGACATGTCTTGATCGATTGCCAATGGATATGCCCATGAATGCAGAAACTTTATATGGTCTGGGACTTATCAGAAACCCAGTCGTGATGTCCTTATTGTGGTCAGGTTATCTTCTCATACATGTAGTGTCCCTCCCGATAACCAGCCATGATGTCCTTATTGTGGTCGGGTTATCTTCTCATACATGTACAGGTAGTGTCCTCCTGATAACCAGCCATGATGTCCTTATTGTGGTCAGGTTATCTTCTCATACATGTAGTGTCCCCTCCTGATAACCAGCCATGATGTCCTTATTGTGGTCGGGTTATCTTCTCATACATATAGTGTCCCTCCTGATAACCAGCCATGATGTCCTTATTGTGGTCGGGTTATCTTCTCATACATGTAGTGTCCTCCTGATAACCAGCCATGATGTCCTTATTGTGGTCGGATTATCTTCTCATACATGTAGTGTCCTCCTGATAACCAGCCATGATGTCCTTATTGTGGTCAGGTTATCTTCTCATACATGTAGTGTCCCTCCCGATAACCAGCCATGATGTCCTTATTGTGGTCGGGTTATCTTCTCATACATGTACAGGTAGTGTCCTCCTGATAACCAGCCATGATGTCCTTATTGTGGTCAGGTTATCTTCTCATACATGTAGTGCCCTCCTGATAACCAGCCATGATGTCCTTATTGTGGTCAGGTTATCTTCTCATACATGTAGTGTCCCCTCCTGATAACCAGCCATGATGTCCTTATTGTGGTCGGGTTATCTTCTCATACATATAGTGTCCCTCCTGATAACCAGCCATGATGTCCTTATTGTGGTCAGGTTATCTTCTCATACATGTAGTGCCCTCCTGATAACCAGCCATGATGTCCTTATTGTGGTCAGGTTATCTTCTCATACATGTAGTGTCCTCCTGATAACCAGCCATGATGTCCTTATTGTGGTCGGGTTATCTTCTCATACATATAGTGTCCCTCCTGATAACCAGCCATGATGTCCTTATTGTGGTCGGGTTATCTTCTCATACATGTAGTGTCCTCCTGATAACCAGCCATGATGTCCTTATTGTGGTCAGGTTATCTTCTCATACATGTAGTATCCCCTCCCTGATAACCAGCCATGATGTCCTTATTGTGGTCGGGTTATCTTCTCATACATCTCTGACAAGTCCCAGACTATGGAAAGTTCCTACATTCATGGTCATATCCATTGGCAACCAATCAAGACATCAGATGTCACCACTAAGATGGTTAGAGAAAATCTTTAAAACTCTGCAGGGAAATTTGCACCAAAAAAATCACCTCCTGGGTTATTGAGCCAGAGGAACTGATGCCAGATCAGAATTGTGCACCTAAAATATCCATGAAAATAATAGTGAAAATTCACTTAAAAGCCCCAGAGCTGCTGGTGCCAGATCTTACAATACTCCATGATCATCTCTGTCTGTTCTAGGAGATCGTCCCGTTCCCGCAGTTCGTCAGCGATAACATGAAATGGACGGACATATGCCAGGGAAATCTGGGTGAGTCTGGTCATACAGGAATGTGCGTGCCATGATGGCCAAATGGTGCGGTAATTGATGACTATTATAGCGGTTCGGTTACACCTAAAAATCGCCACCACCAAATTTAGCATAGGGGGGTCTTATGCAGGGGACCCTCTTCTGTGATGTCAGGGTGACCAGTATATGTCTGTATACAATCGCAAAAAATAAACGGTATAAACAGTTGCTTAGAATAATAATTATATATATATATATATATATATATATATATATATATACACACATATGTAATAGACCAGTATATATTGTTGTCATGGTTACACTAGAGGGAGCTGTGGTGGAACAAAAAAAAAAAAAAAAGACCGTCCAATCAGATCACTGCTTATATTTTCCGAGCTGCCTAGGCAGTAAGACAGCTGTAATCTGATTGGTTAGAACATTTGCACTTGTCTCTCTTTGACCGATAAATCTACAGATGAGCGCGTCGGTGGATGGAGCCGCCATATTGATTGCTTGTCTCTCTTCTTTCAGGTAACTGTTGGTTTCTTGCTGCAGCGGCCTCTCTGACCCTTTACCCCCGTCTGCTGGAGCGTGTGGTTCCTCCCCAGCAGAGTTTTCAAAATGATTATGCCGGAATATTCCATTTTCAGGTAATATTGGGGGAGAAACTGCTGGAGCCTGATTATACACTAAATACAGCTGGTGCAGTTGTGCCATTTTAGCTACTGGTGATTGGTGACTAGAATTAGCCCTAGTATTATAGTAATTGCTATAGTTATGACTACCTGGCTTTATGTAGTCAGGGGCCCAGACTACCATGTCCAAAAACAGGAACTAATGGAGTCTGATTGTACCACCCAACATGGAGTCATTGATGGGCCCCTATTACTGAATGAGCTTGTTAATATTGGATGCTCCAGTTAAAGGGGTTGTCTCATGAAGACAACCCCTGTCCATGTGCCCCATTATAGTATATAGATGTTGTAGACGGGATATTCCACTTAGAACCTTGACATTAAGCAAATGAGCTCTTTGGAGCAATGAGAGCGTTGTCCTTGCCTTAAATAGGTAAGCAGCCACACCCTCATTGTTCCTAAGAGTTCATTTGCATATTCACAAAAATAGCGATATTTCTGCAAAAGAGACAGCGATTCACAAGGAGACAACACTGTCTGGTTCTGGTGACACGAACCTATCTATCTGAAGGGCCAGGGTGATATGCTGGCTCTGGTTAACCAGCATATCACCCCAGCCCTGTAGATAGATAGGTTAGTGTCACCAGAACCAGCATATCACCCCAGTCCTGCAGAAAGATAGGTTAGTGTCACCAGAACCAGCATATCACCCCAGTCCTGCAGATAGATAGGTTAGGGTCACCAGAACCAGCATATCACCCCAGCCCTGCAGATAGATAGGTTAGTGTCACCAGAACCAGCATATCACCCCAGTCCTGCAGAAAGATAGGTTAGTGTCACCAGAACCAGCATATCACCCCAGCCCTGCAGATAGATAGGTTAGTGTCACCAGAACCAGCATATCACCCCAGTCCTGCAGATAGATAGGTTAGTGTCACCAGAACCAGCATATCACCCCAGCCCTGCAGATAGATAGGTTACTGTCACCAGAACCAGCATATCACCCCAGCCCTGCAGATAGATAGGTTAGTGTCACCAGAACCAGCATATCACCCCAGTCCTGCAGATAGATAGGTTAGTGTCACCAGAACCAGCCTATCACCCCAGCCCTGCAGATAGATAGGTTAGTGTCACCAGAACCAGCATATCACCCCAGACCTGCAGATAGATAGGTTAGTGTCACCAGAACCATCATATCATCCAGTCCTGCAGATAGATAGGTTAGTGTCACCGGAACCAGCATATCACCCCAGCCCTGCAGATAGATAGGTTAGTGTCACCGGAACCAGCATATCACCCCAGCCCTGCAGATAGATAGGTTACTGTCACCAGAACCAGCATATAACCCCAGCCCTGCAGATAGATAGGTTAGTGTCACCAGAACCAGCATATCACCCCAGCCCTGCAGATAGATAGGTTAGTGTCACCAGAACCAGCTTATCACCTCAGCCCTGCAGATAGATAGGTTAGTGTCACCAGAACCAGCCTATCACCCCAGCCCTGCAGATAGATAGGTTAGTGTCACCAGAACCATCATATCATCCAGTCCTGCAGATAGATAGGTTAGTGTCACCGGAACCAGCATATCACCCCAGCCCTGCAGATAGATAGGTTAGTATCACCAGAACCTGCATATCATCTCCATTCTGCTCTTGATGATTTTTATATATAGATCCTGTCTATATTTTCCCTCCAGTTCTGGCAGTACGGTCAGTGGATTGATGTTGTGGTTGATGATCGGGTGCCTACAAAGGATGGAGAGCTGTTGTTTGTTAGTTCTGCAGAGAAGAGTGAGTTCTGGCCCGCCTTGCTGGAGAAGGCTTATGCCAAGTGAGTCACAATTCACATTAGCAGAGGTTTAATCTCTTTTTGCTGCATGATCTTGAAGTAAACAGATATCAGAAAACAACAACCTACCCATGTAGACTTAAAGAGCTGCTCCATTTCTGTGTAGAACTTGGCATGTTTGTCTGTAATAACGCTATAGATAGAATGGCATTGGGCAGTAATTTCTGTATCTTTTAGCAGACAGTAAATGGTGGCCTCAGGGTCGGTCTTAGATTCGTACCTTGTGCACCTTCTACTGCTGCTCCCCTCATATGATGTCACATAGGGTACCCAAATAATCCAGCTAAACATAACCCAGATTGTTGTATGGCCCTGGTAAACATGGTTAAATGTCACATCTAACACAGCTATGTTTGGTCCTAGGTTGAACGGCTCCTATGAGGCTCTGAATAGAGGTTGGATCAACGAAGCCTTTGTAGATTTCACCGGAGGAGTGGACGAGAGCGTGGACCTCAAGGCTGCCCCACCAAGCCTGTTCCAGATAATCCAGAAAGCTGTAGAAAAGAGGTCACTGATGGGAGCCTCTATAAATGTGAGAGAAGAGACATGGTGGGAGTCACAGGGACACTTGGGGGGCCAAAAGGAGACTTACCTTAGGGAAACCTACGTATTTGTCTACCTTAACGGGGCACAAAATGAATCACAAAGCCTTCTTCAGTGGTGAAACTATCATAGGGCAGGAAATGTCACTTAAAGGGGTATTCCAGTAATATAACAAGTTACCCCAGTTCTTGTGATCGGTCGGTGTCCCAGTGGTCAGACCCTCGCTGATTAGCAAGTTACCCCCTATATTATGGATACCAGGACACCTCCGTTTTTGATCACAGAAATGCCTGCAGTCACCACTAGGGGAGTGTCATGTGCACACCTTCCCAGCACACAACATGGGTGCACCTGTAAGAGATTGTTCTATGTACTCACAGTCTTGCACTGACCTTACACTCAGGTTATGTGATTTGAACATAAATCACACTCAACACAGTCCACATACCCCAGATACACTGCTAAGTGCCCCCACCTAGCACACTGTGGGCCAATGGGTAGCAAACACACAGCAGTCAAAGTGTTAATGTCTTCTTTATAAAGCTTATGGATTCTCTAGAAAAAACTAAAAGTATAAAAAGAGATAAAATAAAGAAATCACAGAACGACCTGATGGGGCTGATTCTGAACTTTGCTTTATAATTCTCTGCACCCTCCTGGACAGGACAATAGGAATATTTTGAACCCGTCTAAAAGTCAACTGAGAACCCCAGGACTGGTGAACGGTCATGCCTACTCCATTATAGGTGTCTCAGAGGTGAGGACATTATCTATCTATCTATCCATCTATCTATCTATCTATCTATCTTAGATCCCATTCTACACAAAATTAAAAATCTCCTCCTTTGCTGTGACATATTCCAGGTAGAACAACATGGACGCAGAATCCCGTTAATCAGGCTGCGAAATCCATGGGGGAAAGTGGAATGGAACGGACGCTGGAGTGATAAGTGAGTGGACATAGTAATTCACATTAGTAGGCAGCGGCCTACTATTCTCTTCTCTCATCACCATGTGCCGGTAATAAAGGACAGAGGATCTTTGACACATATGAAGCTTAAAAAATCAAAAAACACTGAAAAATGGACAAAAAAAAACACCCAAACCAATTTTTCCCCTCCTCCTCCTCCTCTTTCTCCTCCTCTCCTTTGCACAGACAAAACAGAAATCTATCTGGAGCAATGTTGTGCGTGTCCAGAGCTCAGCCATGTCCCCCTCCTCATCTTCACAGTCCTGAGACTTGCTGCAGGACAACTGGCTGAAGCAGGAGCCTCTCCCCTTTGTCCCCTTTGCTAAGCCTCGCCCCCTGTAGACAGGCACCAGCCAGTGGACCTGATCAGCAAGAGGTTAACCCTATTGTGCCAGGATCGTGTAGTAAATGACAACAGGGCCTTTTCCTCCACATGACCAGTGATGGGCACACGATGTGCTCTGTTGACTGCAATGGGGTCTTTCACAGCGTTTGTCATTTTAGCTCATGCTGCGCTATTTTTCCAGCTAACGGAGCCTCCAGTACAGACCTCAGCACGCCACCGATTGCATCAGGCAGGCTGTTTCGCTAAATTTTAGATGTTCTTACCTGCAGGAGCCATCAGCAGAATACAGGTGCCATCTACAGAAGCCTGCAGAGCGGATACATGACGCTGGCACAGAGTGAAGGAGTGAATAATGTCATATTCCACGTCTGACGATTCCCACAGGGCAGAGAATTTCAATTCTTTGCTGCCTTCAGAATATCCTACCAATTGTAAAACTCTCCAGCAATATCTTCTGTATATATTACCTGTATATTGCAACGGCAGAATCGGCAGCATATTGCACTGATATCTGCAGTATATACAGTGCGTACGGAAAGTATTCAGACCCCTTTAAATTTTTCACTCTTTGTTTCATTGCAGCCATTTGCTAAAAGCAAAAAAGTTCATTTTATTTCTCATTAATGTACACTCAGCTCCCCATCTTGACAGAAAAAACCCAGAAATGTAGATATTTTTGAAAATTTATTAAAAAAAAGAAAAACTGAAATCTTCCATGGCCATAAGTATTCAGAGCCTTTGCTCAGTATTGAGTAGACGCCTCTTCCTTTTGAGCTAGTACAGCCAGGAGTCTTCTTGGGAATGATGCAACAAGTTTTTCACATCTGGATTTGGGGATCCTCGGCCATTCTTCCTTGCAGATCCTCTCCAGTTCCGTCAGGTTGGATGGTGAACGTTGGTGGAGCCATTTTCAGGTCTCCAGAGATGCTCAATTGGGTTGAGGTCAGGGCTCTGGCTGGGCCAGTCAGGAATGGTCACAGAGTTGTTCCGAAGCCGCTCCTTTGTTATTTTAGCTGTGTGCTTAGGGTCATTGTCTTGTTGGAAGGTGAACCTTCGGCCCAGTCTGAGGTCCAGAGCACTCTGGAAGAGGTTTTCTTCCAGGATATCTCTGTGCTTGGACGCATTCATCTTCCCTACAATTACAACCAGTCGTCCTGTCCCCCATAGCATGATGCTGCCACCACCATGTTTCACTGTTGGGATTGTATTGGGCAGGTGATGAGCAGTGCCTGGTTTTCTCCAAAAATACCTCTTAGAATTAACGCCAAAAAGTTCAATCTTCGTCTCATCAAACCAGAGAATCTTATTTCTCATAGTCTGGGAGCCCTTCATGTGTTTTTTGGCAAACTCTATGCGGCTTTCATATGTCTTGCACTGAGGAGAGACTTCCTTCGGGCCACTCTGCCATAAAGCCTCGACTGGTGGAGGGCTGCAGTGATAGGTGACTTTGTGGAACTTTCTCCCATTTCCTTACTGCATCTCTGGAGCTCAGCCACAGTGATCTTTGGGTTCTTCTTTACCTCTCTCACCAAGGCTCTTCTCCCACCATTGTTCAGTTTGGCTGGACGGCCAGGTCTAGGAAGAGTTCTGGTCGTCCCAAACTTCTTCCATTTAAGGATTATGGAGGCCACTGTGCTCTTAGGAACCTTGAGTGCTGCAGAAATTCTTTTGTAACCTTGGCCAGATCTGTGCCTTGCCACAATTCTGTCTCTGAGCTCCTTGGGCAGTTCCTTTGACCTCCTGATTCCCATTTGCTCTGACATGCCCTGTGAGCTGCGAGGTCTTATATAGACAGGTGTGCACCTTTCCTAATCAAGTCCAATCAGTTTAATTAAACACAGCTGGACTCAAATGAAGGAGTAGAACCATCTCAAGGAGGATCAGAAGGAAATGGACAGCATGTGAGTTAAATATAAGGGTCACAGCAAAGGGTCTGAATACTTATGGCCATGTGATATTTCAGTTTTTCTTTTTAAATAAATTAGCAAAAATATCTACATTTTTGGGGTTTTTTCTGTCAAGATGGGGAGCTGAGTGTACATGAGAAATAAAAGGAACTTTTTTGCTTTTAGCAAATGGCTGCAATGAAACAAAGAGTGAAAAATTTAAAGGGGTCTGAATACTTTCCGTACCCACTGTATTACCAGAGTGTTGGTAGGATATTGCACTGATATCTGCAGTATATATGACCAGAGGGTCAGCAGCATATTGCACCCATATTATGCTTACTTGTATAGCGCCATCATATTCCCCAGCGCTTTACAGACATTGACAGTCACTGTCCCGTATAGGGCTCACAATCTACATTCCCTATCAGTATGTCTTTGGATCTACAGTATATTGGTCGGCAGCATATTGCACTTTACACATTGAAACAGATCAACTACAGTATAAAATGCAGCATAACTTAGTGCAGAATGTCTGATGTTGGTTAAGCTATTTATTCCAATTTGCTTGACAAGAGGGTGTGGTTTATATAAAAGGGGTTTGACTTTGCGGGAAGGGGTGTGGTTTGAAATGCACCATTAGTGCAAATCTAGTGCATATCTGACTATAAGTAAATGTGGGCCTTACTTGCAACAGGGCCAGATGGAGGTAGTGCATGTGGGACACACAGGCTTGGTCCTCTAGCACCCTAAGTGGACATTTGGTGATCCTATCCAACCAAAAAGAGCAGATGCATGCACGGACACCTGTAATATATGTGGCTTTTCAGACCCCGGAGTATAATAATCGGAGACCCCGGGGAGGTGATAAACATAAAAACCTGTGTTACTCACCTCTCCGACGATCCGATGCTGCTCCCAGCCGGCTTCGGCCTTCTTTGGTGACGTCCCAGGCGTCACGTGAGCCAGGCCGACGTCATTATCTCGCGACGCCGGTCTGTGCGACATTGAAGAAGGTTTTTATGTTTGTCACCACCTGGGTCTCCGATCATTATACTCTGGGGTCTGAAAAGACCCCAGAGTATAATAGTAGTTCATGGGTGGGAGGGTCACTATGGGGCATAATACCATGTGCAGGGGCCACTATGGACTATAATACCGTTTGCAGGGGCCACTATGGGGCATAATACCAATGCAGGGGCCACTAAGGAGCATAATACCGATTGCAGGGGCCACTATGGAGCATAATAACGTGTGCAGGGGCCACTATGGAGCATAATAACGTGTGCAGTGGCCACTATGGAGCATAATACCGTGTGCAGGGGCAACTATGGAGCATAATACCGTGTGCAGGGGCCGCTGTGGGGCATAATACCGTGTGCAGAGGCAACTATAGAGCATAATACCGTTTGCAGGGGTAAACAGTATTTGTACAGTGCTTAATTTTTTATATATTCAGAAAAGGATGAGGATAGTATGCAACATGCCAATGTCTTAGGTTTTAACAATACATTATGTTCTTCCTGGTTGACCTCAAAGGGCTGATTGTAACAGTAGTAATGTACAAATGTAACTACTGCTTAATAGCTCGCTTATCTGTTAAGAAGAAGTTACTTTTATACATGTGTAAAATAATCTTGGCCCTTCAAGGTACCCCATGAGGCTGAAGTGGCCCCCGGAGAAAATGAGTTTGACACCCCTGATCTAAAGCTTTCTTGTGATATCTTTCGCTCACAGCTCCTCCATGTGGTCACTACTGGACAATGCAACTAGACAGAACCTTCAGCTACGAGGTGATGATGGTGAATTCTGGTAAGACATTGACATCTTGGAGTTTACCTTCTGCACTTTACTTCTGCTGTGTTGTCCTCTGACTCTCGGGCCTGCATATTTTTCTCCAGGATGCAGATGGACGACTTCTTGCGTTACTTCGATACTTTGGAGATCTGCAACCTGACCTCAGACTTGGCCTGTGATGACCTTCAGCACACATGGAACGCCAACTCTTTTGAGGGGAAATGGGTGAGGGGGCACAATGCTGGAGGATGCCGCAATTACCGAGGTGAGCCGATGTGTCCCTGTGTGAGATGTATATGGCATGCTGGGAGTTGTAGTTCTGATGCTAGAGGAGAGGCACAGGTTGGAGCCCACAAGTGGCCGGTCATACACCAGAGAGTTCACTGCCAGCTATGTCCTCCGACTCCACCATAACTATGTGCTGGGCATGCATGTTCATATCAGTGGATAGAGAGGAATAAGTCAGTGTCAGACATGGGCTCAGCTCCTACAGGAACAAAGGATTTGGGTATGTTGAAGTCTGGTATGACCAATGCCCTGTTCTACCATGGGGACAATCCCAAACATACAAACTTGTTGGCTGGTCCAGTCTATGGGGCCGGTTGTCACTATCTCAGCATGAGACCCATGTAATATCTGAGTGACTCCGGCTCTAACACCCTGCACGTTCCTCTACAGGCACATTCTGGAGCAACCCTCAGTTCCTGGTGACGGTGGACGGACAAGACGAGAAAAATCCTTGCACCGTGCTGGTCTCTCTGCTCCAGAAGGACAGACGGAAGGAGAGGGCCAGAGGGAGAGACTTCCTGTCTATCGGCTTTGGGGACTGGGAGGTGGAAAATTATAAAAAAAACCCATAGATATTTTAGAGGCCGCCTATGTTTTCCTTAACTTTTTTTTTTTTTTTTAAATGTTTAATGTTGAATGTATTTCTGTGATTCTGTTCCTTTAAGACAGCAGCCATTGTAATTGTGACATGATGCTGGAGTGACTCACCCCCCTTTTATGTCAGCTTGCCTGTTCTGCAGACAGAATGTGAGCAGAGAAGCAGGAAGTGACGAGACAGAGAGCAGCAGCCATCTTAGCAAGTGTTGTATTGAACTGGTGTGGAGATTTTTCTGTACAGCTAAGCTGTATCTTGGTCCAGAGACAAACAGAGTGTAAAGAGACAACAGGACTAGTGAGTCCACGTGAAAGGAACTGTACTCAGTGGCTGATCAGTGAGACTGACATTGTGACTGTGTATATGGATACCACAGATAGAGACTCGCAGTGCTGTTGATGTACTGGACAGCACCTGCTAAACCCCGGCTTACATCCCAGCTCAGTGTATGGATTCGGCAGGACTGTCAGTGTGCTGAGTGGAATCTGCTGTTGGATTACATTGCATTCATTGGGTTTCCCTGTTAAAGAGGACTTCATTTCTCCCAAGATCCTGATAACAGTGAGGAGAGGACGTTTCACTATAAAAGAAAGGAACGACTTTGGGCCCCACCGCGCGCTTCTACAGACTGTAAGCGGTCCACCTGGACCACTGGGGAAAAGGGGGTGCACCCAAATGTGATGTCAGGGTCAGTTAGGGATAGTTTTGAGTATATTGTTCATTCAGTGTCCATACTGCAGAATTGGACAGAGTAAAAGTAGAAACCATTGCAGAATTTGCCTTGAAATTGTTCATGCTATATTGTATATTTTGCTTGTCTTTATCCCTGTCATTTTACCTTCAAATAGCCTTTATTAACTTATAGTAAATATATATTCTTTTCTTGAACTACCGCGTGTGCGTTCATTTCTGGTTGCGGAGACCAAACCACCTGCCTTGCTCTCGGTTCACAAATTGGCGTAGTCGGCAGGATCCGCTTACCAGAATGGACGGTGACGCACCCGTTCGGGAGAATGGTGCTGGAGGAAGAATGCCAGCAGGGGCTATAATGAGTCAGTTAGCTAAATTTGATGGCAATAATATGTCAGTGAGTATGTGGGTGGAACAGATACGAATGATACAGCGAATGTACCAGACCGCACCAGAAGTACTAGTAGAGCTAGCAATATTGACATTACAAGGGGATGCTAAGACCACGGTGATATTGAGGCCATTTGAACAAAGGCAGACATTTGAGCAAGTAGTCCAGATTCTAGAAACCATTTATGGAGAAACTGCATTGCTGGGGTCTCTGCAGGCTCGGTTCTTCCAGAGGGTACAACAGGAGAATGAAAGCCTTCCCCAATATGCAAATGCCCTACAAGAACTGCTCCGAGATATTCAAGTGAAGGAAAGAGGGGGCTCGCCAGCCTTCTGTAACCCTGATCGGACTCTCCGTGATCAGTTTGTCCTGGGGATACGTGACGGCAGTTTAACTGTGACTATGCAGGATTTTATACGACGAGAGACTGATGCTAAATTCCATGATGTACAGGTAGAGGCCATCTCCCGTGCCAATAGTATGTTCCCGAAGCCCCAGACCGCAGTTGGAGTTACTTTGTCACAGGGGGCTAGTTCTGGCTCAGAGACAGTAGAAAAGGGGACGGTTAAAGAAATTCTCACAGTAATGCAGAAACTGCAAGAGCAAATGGAACACTTGCACACCCGTTGTGATGAACATTCTATGAAAATTGCAGACTTCCAGAAAACTGGAGGTGAAAGGGTGAGCCGTCCATACCCAGAAAATCAGAATCACCCACCACCCCGCTGGAGGGATGAGGATAGGACCTACCGAAGGGGTCCAAATCAGTTAATGCAGTGCTCAGGAGAAATCGAAGGGGCTTACCGAAGGGGCCCAAACAGATGGCCAGAACGACGGGAGATACGCTGCTGGGAGTGTGGACGGATGGGCCACGTTGCTGCTAGATGTCCAGAGCAGCGACAAACTTATGAGAGACCGCCGTTAAACTGAAGTCCCCTGCTGCTGTAGGGCGTGTAGTAGGGGAGACTGACAAGGAGACTATGTGGGGAGAATGCCCTAATGATGACCTGATCGCTGCAAGTCCTGTTATACAGGTGGAAATGGAGGGTATTCCGGTTACCGGGATGATTGACACGGGTTCCCAAGTAACGACCTTGAGTAGAGACTGTTATGAACGGTACTTCCAGCAACATGTGAAATATGATCCCCATACATTCGTACGAGTGGTCGCAGCTAACCAGTTACCAGTTCCAGTCGTGGGAGTGGCCTGGATGAATGTCCGGGTATGTGGCCAAGATCTGGGTAGGAAAGGCATTGTGGTGGTACAGGAGTCACATGAAGTAAAGGTCCCTGTCATTTTGGGGATGAATGTGTTAAAAGAATTAGATCAGATCCTCTTTGAAAAGAAAGGTCACGGTTATTGGAAAGAAACCACCACCCATCGGCCTACTCAAACAGCTTTCCAGCGGCTGATCCGGACATGTGGCTTACAGAAAAGTTCGGATGCGCAGCGTCCTCTGGCTCGAATTTCAGTTCCTTTGCATACAAAAATTACACTGCCACCCAGTCGGGAGACAATAGTGTCTATGCCCGTAGGCACCTGTCGGAAACTAGAGGGCATAGCTGTGTTGGTAGAACCACTGCAGGCAGCCGAAGGAGGTGTTGATCCGCTAGTGGCCCGTTCCTTGGCAATAGTTCGCAATGGAAGAGTACCGCTTCGATGTGTAAACACTCAGGACCAGAGTGTGGACCTGACCCCAGGGAGGCAGCTGGCTAACATCTATGTGACTCCGGAGGAAGTAAGGAAAGTAACTCCAATGCAGCTGAAGCCGACTGAAAGGGATGAGTGGACCGTAACTGTGTCCATGGGAGAAGATGAGGAACCCACCTCTGAATGGAATGGCCGTGCAATTCGAGAACAGATGAAGATGGATGCAAGTTCATGTTCTCTGGAATGTGTGCAGAAGGTAGATGAACTGTTGTGGGAGAACCGAGCCGCCTTTTCACGGTATGCTGAAGATTTTGGATGTACCACAGGGATCTACCATGAGATTCCCACAGGAGACACCCCTCCAATTAGAGAGCGCTACCGACAAATTCCTCCACAGTTGTATCAGGAAGTAAAAGAACTGTTAGCTAAGATGCTACAGGGTGGGATCATCCAAGAAAGCCAGAGTCCCTGGGCAGCTCCTGTGGTGTTAGTAAGAAAAAAAGATGGGTCCATCCGATTTTGCGTAGACTATCGGAAGTTAAACACTTGCACCGTACGAGATTCCTACCCCTTGCCACGGATTGAGGAGTCTCTCTCAGCGCTGGGGAAAGCCCGGTACTTCTCCTCACTAGATCTGGCTAGTGGGTATTGGCAGGTGCCGATGGCCACAAAAGACAAGGAGAAGACGGCATTCGTCTTGCCCATGGGACTATACGAATTTAACCGGATGCCCTTCGGGTTGACAAATGCACCCGGAACGTTTCAGCGGTTGATGGAGAAATGTCTCGGTGACTTCAACTTTGAGTTCACTCTCATCTACTTGGATGACATTATAGTGTATTCTGCGACCTTTGAAGACCATCTCCACCAGTTGGGGCAAGTATTTCGAAGATTGCGGGAACATGGGCTCAAATTGAAACCCAGTAAATGTCGGTTGTTCCAATCTGAAATTGATTACTTGGGTCACCGCGTATCAGGAGAAGGGGTGAGACCATCAAGAGACAAGATAGCGGCTGTTCAAGATTGGCCAATACCAACTACCCTGCGAGAAGTGAGGGCGTTCCTTGGAGTAGCCGGTTACTATCGACGGTTTATTAAGGATTTCGCCAAGGTAGCAGCACCACTTAATGCTCTCCTACGAGGCACATCCGGTGGTCCAAAGAACCGGTCCGTGAAGTGGGGACCTGAACAGGAACAAGCCTTCCAGGCATTAAAGGATGCACTGACAACAGCCCCAATCTTGGCATATGCTGATTACCACTTGCCGTTCCAGCTGTATACGGATGCAAGCCTGTATGGTCTTGGAGCAGTGCTTTCCCAGCTTCAGGATGGCCAGGAGAGGGTCATAGCGTACGGCAGCCGGTCTTTGAGAGATTCTGAAAGAAACCCCGAGAATTATAGTTCATTTAAGTTGGAGCTGTTGGCACTGGTATGGGCCATGACCGAGAAATTCTCTGAATATTTGACCGGTGCTGAAGTTTTAGTACTGACTGACAACAACCCACTAGCTCACCTGGAAAATGCCAAGCTCGGGGCGTTAGAGCAGAGGTGGATAGCCCGAATGACTAAGTTCAATTACCGCATTAAGTATCGGTCCAAGACAGAGAACCAGAATGCTGACGGGCTTTCTAGGGTAACCGCCCAGACCCCCACAGTAGACGTGGATCATGAGTTGGAGCATGTGGAGGTGCCCGACTTCAGCAGATTTTCACAGGCCTTGGCCGCCGCTAATCAGTTTGAGTTGGAGGGGACTGAAACGGCTCCTTTCTTTGGTCCCTCACGACAGGAATGGGCACAGATACAACAGACCCATGAGGGGCTGGCACAGATGATCAAGTGTGTTGAGAAAGGCCAGAAGCCCTGTAGAGAGGAAAGAGAACGACTGACACGTGAGATATTATCTGTTCTGAGTCAGTGGGAAAAGTTGGAGATGAAAAATGGAGTGCTATGCCGAAAGGTCTATTTACCTTCTGAGATCGACATTCGATACCAAATTGTGGTGCCTAGTGAACTGGCTCGCTCGTTGGCAGTTGAGGCTCATAATAAGAATGGACATTTTGGTCATGAGAAGACCTTTCGTTGGTTACAGCGACTGATTTACTGCCCTGGTCTTCGTCAAATGGTCGAAGAAGTATGCCGCAGCTGTCAAACTTGTGAGATCCATAAGGCAATAGAACAGAGAGCTCCCCTGCAAACCATCGTGACCCAGGAACCTTTAGAAATCGTCATGATAGACTATCTAATGGTGGGCCCATCCAATAGCGGACACCAGTATTGCCTCGTAATGGTGGATCACTTCACCAAATTTGCGGTGGTAACCGCCACCAAGGACCAGACAGCTGAGTCAGCAGCTCGTGCTCTGTGCCAAGATTTCATTCGAGTATATGGGTGCCCTAAACGCATCCACTCCGACCAGGGTGCCTGCTTTGAGGGACACGTAATGAAAGAAGTTCAACGTATCTACGGGATAAAGAAGTCGCACACGACTCCATACCACCCTCAGGGAAATGGGGCCTGTGAAAGATTCAACAGAACTCTGCTACAGATGCTGCGGACTCTGGAGGAAGACAAGAAGTTACAGTGGCCTCAGTTCTTGTCTGAAATGGTGTGGGCCTATAACAATCAGGTCCATTCTACAACGGGGTACTCTCCTTATACACTTCTCTTTGGGCGGTCTGGGCGAAGTGTAGGAGAATTACAGTTGGATGATGTGGATGGGTTCCCTCCGAGGGATCCAACCTCTTGGGTGCGGGCGCACCGGCAGAGACTTGAGACGATCCATCGATTGGTGCGGCAGCGCCTGCAAGAACATCCCCATCCTGATAAGACCCTAGTGCAAGAAGCACCATTGCAACCAGGCGACCTGGTGCTAGTTCGTATCAAGAAACCCCAAGGGAAATTGGAAAGCCGATGGGAGGCTTTGCCGTATCGTGTTGTTGGCCGCAAGTATGCGAATGGGCCAGTGTACCAGGTCCAGAAAGAAGGAACTGATTGTGTTCGAGTACTTCACCGAAATATGTTGCGCCTGTGTCATTCTGAAGGGACAAATCATGATGGGCTTGCCAATGTGAATGAGCTCCCACAGTCAGAGAATGGAGGTGCGGAATGGGCCTCAGACGAGGAGGATGATTGTTGGCCGATCCCTGCTCCTGGGGATGTTCCACCTGTGACTACTGTATCTCCGGCCTGTGCCCCCTCTGGTGCGGAATCCGCTGGTCCTTCTCAGCCCATAGCTGCAGCACCCCATAATATACCACCGGTCCTCAGACGGACCACTAGGCCAAATGCTGGTATTCCCCCTGTTCGGTATGCGCAGGATGTTTGGCCTGCCATACATCGGTATACTACCACCCTGTGCATAAAAGTACAACCCTCTGGATATACAATCATAGGCAGGGACTGCCAATCTTAAAGTGGGGGGGAATATGTAAGAGACAGCCAATGTTGTCCTAAGCTTTATTTGTCTGTATAAACTGTTAATGTTGAATGTATTTCTGTGATTCTGTTCCTTTAAGACAGCAGCCATTGTAATTGTGACATGATGCTGGAGTGACTCACCCCCCTTTTATGTCAGCTTGCCTGTTCTGCAGACAGAATGTGAGCAGAGAAGCAGGAAGTGACGAGACAGAGAGCAGCAGCCATCTTAGCAAGTGTTGTATTGAACTGGTGTGGAGATTTTTCTGTACAGCTAAGCTGTATCTTGGTCCAGAGACAAACAGAGTGTAAAGAGACAACAGGACTAGTGAGTCCACGTGAAAGGAACTGTACTCAGTGGCTGATCAGTGAGACTGACATTGTGACTGTGTATATGGATACCACAGATAGAGACTCGCAGTGCTGTTGATGTACTGGACAGCACCTGCTAAACCCCGGCTTACATCCCAGCTCAGTGTATGGATTCGGCAGGACTGTCAGTGTGCTGAGTGGAATCTGCTGTTGGATTACATTGCATTCATTGGGTTTCCCTGTTAAAGAGGACTTCATTTCTCCCAAGATCCTGATAACAGTGAGGAGAGGACGTTTCACTATAAAAGAAAGGAACGACTTTGGGCCCCACCGCGCGCTTCTACAGACTGTAAGCGGTCCACCTGGACCACTGGGGAAAAGGGGGGTGCACCCAAATGTGATGTCAGGGTCAGTTAGGGATAGTTTTGAGTATATTGTTCATTCAGTGTCCATACTGCAGAATTGGACAGAGTAAAAGTAGAAACCATTGCAGAATTTGCCTTGAAATTGTTCATGCTATATTGTATATTTTGCTTGTCTTTATCCCTGTCATTTTACCTTCAAATAGCCTTTATTAACTTATAGTAAATATATATTCTTTTCTTGAACTACCGCGTGTGCGTTCATTTCTGGTTGCGGAGACCAAACCACCTGCCTTGCTCTCGGTTCACAGATATATAAGTATTGTCACTATGGTGTCACCTGCCCTTCCATTTTCCCCAATGCAAGGGGCCCCCGTGGGAAAAAAAAATAAAGCCCCCCCACCTTTTTTTTTTTTTTTTTTTTTTTTTTTATTTTTTTTTTTTTTTACTTTGCCCGCCCCCCCCCAAAGCTTATTACCTCTTGTTTCTTTTTGTTTTCTCCTCCCTTTTTTTTTTTTTTATCCAAAATAAAAAAAAAAAAAAAAACATAACTAAAATAACCTTTTTATTATTTATAATATAAGATGAGGGGGTGTCTCCCCCCCCCCCCCCCCCCCCCCCGTCCCCCTCTCAAAAACCCCCTCCTATCGCCCTCAATGTGGCGCCTACTATTTTGCGGGGGGCGGGGAAGACTGCTGTGAAAAAAAACACTAAAAGATAATCGGTTTCTCCTTTCTCCCTCGCCGCAATAACAGATCTAATGGTGCGTTATTATTTTGCAGGTGCCAAAACAGGTGAATAACAAGGTCCTTCCTCAAGATGTCCGACTCTTCAAATCTCCTGTACCAGGGCGTGTAACCCTTTACTGTCTGTGTCTCTGATCTTCCCTCCATTTTACTCTCTTTGTATTCACTACAGTGCAGGGAATTTGTTAAGATTGACGTTTCCTACGTTTTAGTGAAGTCTCCAAATGGCGCGCGGCCTCCTAATAAATCAGACACTCCTAATAAATCTCTGCCTGTCAGGGACTGGCATAGATTTCATGTACGACTCTGTGTTCTGGCATGTGTCATAATAAATTTGTCGGGCTGAGGAGTCCCTATCCCGGGCCATCTTACTCTCCACTCACTTTCGCAACTCAAGTTGCGAGCAGGGCACAGATGGGGTGCAAAAAAGAGCTGTGCGCCTAAGATGTACCACATTAAAATCCATCTACGCCAGAAGTCCCACCCAGTATCCTCATGTGATTGATCCCTATTCTGATGCCCTCCATATTCTGTGGTGATTGATCCCTATTCTGATGCCCTCGTTGTTCTGCAGTAAATGATCCCTACCCTAGTAATGTGACATGCATTGGGGGTTGGTATCCGGTACACTTTATTGTGCTGTTTTATTGGACTTTTTACCAAATTATTATTATTTTGCAAATTGTAGTAAATCCCTATTGATCCTTATTCATGTAGGCACCATAATCTGCGCTGTTGTTTTGCTGTTGGTGCACATTGTGATTATCCAACACCCATTTTTATGTTTCACTCAGTACACTGACTTGAGCCTGGTGTCCCAGAGAGCCACCGCCATCTCCAACCTGATCCCTAAGATCGTTACACCCTATATAGCCAAGCGTGAAATTACTCACCGCTGCGAGCTGCCTCCCGGACAATATCTGATCATTCCTACAACCTACAACCCTCAAGAGGAGTCGTCCTTCAACCTGAGGGTCTTCACTGAGGCACAACAAACACTCAAGTAAGAACACCCTCATCAGTCATCTTCTAGGTGACCGCCTTGCCCCTTCATCCTCCTGTCTCCAGGGATATTAATCTCTCTCTGTGTTTCTATTCAGGGAGATCGACTACAAAGTCATAGCAGAGGCAAAAGTGTTTGAGGTACGTGGTCCTACATGATACAAGGCGTTGCGGGGAATATGGCCTACGGAGAGGGGCTCCAGATCACATTGGTCCCATTTATCGTCCCAAGGGGCATAAGTTGAAGTAATGCAGCTGCTTCCAGGCTCATAAGTTTTAAGGGTCTCCTATGGCGTCCATTCCCAATATGAAGAGAGCAGTACATTATAGATGAGAGCCCAGTAGCCCCATGTTATACTTCTGAACGTCTTCAATGATACGTACATACCTCCCAACCATCTTGGATACAGCAGGACAGACCCAGATTTCAGGAGCTGTCTCGATGTCTGGGATGTTTATTATACTGTGGAGGTCTCATGGAGGCGGACATTATGGGGACATAATACTGTGGGGGCCATAAAGCGGGGGCATTATACTGTGGGGTCAATAATGGCAGGGACATTATACTGTGGGGGCCTCAATGACAGGAGCATTATACTGTATGAGGGCTCAAAAGAACATGGGTGGGAATGGACAGGGCCACATGGGGCAGTTTTGGGAGGTATGCCACATATGTATTACTATAAGGTGCCCCATCATACGTATGTCCATATTACAGCCCATACCATGTCCACATGGTAATGTTATACTGCGGTGGTGTTTTTGTAAGTCCTGCATGCTCCATAGGATGTCACATAGATACAGATGTGGCCCCCGGACAAGTCCATAGAGCCCTAAGTCTTATCTTTATGTTATTACCTATCAGTAACATTGCAGCCTTGCACTTTGTGGCAGGTAGTTAGGCTAGAGCTGTTCTGCCCCAGTAGTTGCCTGATATTTGGTGCTCTCTGCTCTTTCCTGCAGGAGCCTGAACTTCGGATGAGCATGGAAACCTTCACAAAACATTTCACACGAATCTCTGGACAAGACCAGCAAATTAGCCCGGAGGAGTTACAGAGTATCCTGGTGCAAACCACCTCGAAACGTAAGAGCAGAGACGGGGGGGGGGGGGGGGATACAAGTTTGGAGACAGTTCCACTTTAAGGGCAGGTTCACACTGTGGAATTCTTGCAGAAACCACCACAAAAATTCCACATCCAATTCATTTCAATGCATCATTTTTCACTAATTGAAAAAATCAGCTAGCAGAAATAAGAAGCGTCATGGCCGATCACTGGGCATAAGCCAGAGTAGGAAATCTCTCCCTACCGGCATGGACATCTCCGAGGAGGATTTAGCATGGTGGGTCCTGCAGTAAAATTTGCAGTGTGAACTTAGCCTAAAGGTTACGTCCATGTTGAGCACCACTTTATAAGTAATGGTGTAGATACATTACACCGTGTACTGAGCCTGAGTTATTCTCCAGAGCTGCATTTATAGTTCTGCTTTTATATATCTCCCACCTTGTCTCCCTCGCTGCTCCTTTTTTCCCAGATGCGCATCTTAAGACAGATGGATTTTCCACTGACACTTGCCTGCAGCTGCTGAGAATCGCAGACGTATCCTTACCTAATCCGTCTGGGCATTTATATGTGTTACCTGAGGGCTCTCTGAACATTCAGTGTTGTAACCCAAGCTGGGATTTGTAGTTCGACCACATATAGAAGCTTACAAATTAGTATTTTGTTTAAAGGGGTTTTCCAGTGATCAGCCGGTGGAGGGGCCAAAGTCTTAGGCGAGCGTTGGGGCGTCTTCTTTACTAGGGCTCTATTCAGATCACGTTTATTATATCTGTTTAAGGGATGCAAAAAACAGACGCAATCGGATCAATTTCTGTCTGTTTTTTGGACGGACACAAAATATACTACGTTTGTGTCTTGGAGCAGTAGATGTGATATGGAGTGACGTCACTTACATGGCACCTGTTACTCCCTGAAGCCTCCGGGACCATAATTTGGGCAGGTCAGGTATTTCTAAGGGGTGGTCATGAGGTGGGCACTTCTGAAACCTTTGCACCGGGTCCTCCCCTGTGTTGCTACTCCCCTGCTGATAGGCCATGAGTACTGGTGTAGTGTCACACAACACAACTACTCCTTAACACAAGGACCACAGCGCAGCGGGACCGGGCAGCTGCACTTAGAATTTCATTATCTCTGGAGCAAAATCAAAGAATGGGAGGTAAATATCGGCTCATCCCCATATTAGGAGCAGCCTATAGATGTGTCAGCTCTGCTCTATATACAGTATAGGAGGATCCGCACAGTATATATAATGTCTCTCCATTATTGATATATACTACAAAGGTTACTGTTATCGTCTGTTGTAGCATATATTCATCACGTACGACTGTGACAGATCTGGAACCATGGACGTCCAGGAACTGCGCCTGGCACTAGAAGCGGCAGGTAAAGGGTTATTTTCGTATTTCCCAAAATATAATAAGGAATAACCATTCAGGTGCAAATGGCCGTTCTTAAAGGCAATGCAGCCCCTTATTTGTATTGCTACAATGTATCTAAAATAAATGGTTTTGTGTCTTCAGCTACAAGGCAGACCTAGGTGTCTCCATGGTAACAGACTACAAACAAGTCTGATTCTGTATTCATCCTCTGTCCCATGTGTGCCCTATGGAATATGAATGGTCGGGTATATGTAGCACAGAGGCTGTATACTGGGGCAAGACTCCTACTATACAATGTGCTGTATATGATATGATATGATATATCTGATGTCGAGATGGAGGGCAAAAAGCTTCATTAAAGTCCTATTGGGGGTCCGTTCAAAACAGCTGAAATACAGCAGTGCGCATGGGAGCTGTATACATAAAACAGTATATACATAGGCCAACAGTGGCTGCAATAAAGTATATACCCTTATGCCACTCTAGATATCATAGCTCACTATATATATATAAGCTATGCATGTATGTATGTTGTAAACATGGGATCCTCAGGGTAGGCTGGTTACCAGGTAAGTCAGGCACATGGAGGCATAGGTACCAGTTCACAGTTGTAGTTTTATTAGTAGCGGTTCTTACAGTCCACCAGTTCATAAATCAAACAGCTTGCTTCAGCCTGAGGATACAAAGTCAAATAACATAAATTGTCCTTAATTCAGGATACAAAGAAAATAATTCCCCAGAGTTTTCTCACCAATACACCAAGTGATTTTGGGCTTTCGCCTCCAGACACACAGGGCAGTGTGTTCAACAGCTTATCATGCAAGAGATGGCCACACTCCCCTTCCCTTGGGCAACCTCAGCTCTTATGGCTGCACCTGGGTCATCCAGCAAGACCAGGACTGGAGTATAGGCTTGGGTCTACAACAACTCCCAAATCCCAGACCCATAATCCAGCCAGTCACTTTGTAGATACCAGCCACCTCAGTGGTAGGTACCTGCCATCTACCACTTTGCCCTCTGCCTGTCTACAATGTATATTATATATACAATATATGTACTGTATATTGCGTGGCTGTGCATCTCTCCAGCAGTAACGTACGGTGCATTAGGGTCTTACAGCTGTTGTGAATCTGCTGTACATCCCCACCCACATCGGTGCCCATACACATCTGCCCTATAGGGGCCGGGTATCAGACAGTCCTTACCATGTCCCTATGCTAGGACATGAGAACAGAGCACAGGTATAAAATAATGACACGGCCGTATCCAAAACTCCACCGTCCTGTACGGGTGATGTAAGTTACAATTTACCTGGGGTCGCCTTCACCTCTCCCTCCAGGTTTTCAGCTGAATAACAAGCTGGTGGAGCTGCTGTGTCTGCAATATGGAGACGACCTGCGCCGGGTGGATTTTGACAGCTTCTTATCCTGTCTCGCACATCTCGTGGGTGCTTTTGGTAAGCAAGAAGCCGATAGTAAAGCCGAACCTAAACTGAACAACTTTTGATTCTCTGTCGGCTTTAGTGTCATCAATAATTTTGTAATAACTTCAGGAATACATTTTGGCACCTTTCAATGAAATCCTATGATGAAATCCACATTCTGCCCCCTTGTATTAGGAATCCTCACTGGTTCTGGCAGAGAGTACAGGTGTAATACAGGAAAGCTGAGGCTGGAGGGAGGTCGATTCATACAATTATAACTCAGGCACTATAAACATAGAACATGGTTCTGGTGTCGTATGAAAGATAAGATTCCCAGCTGTCATATGACACCAGCCCTAGCTGTATTATTTACTGAGATTATTACCAATCAAAACAGTGTCAGGATATGGCAGCAGTGTATATAATACATGTATATGACACCAGAACCAAGGTTCTATGTTTTACAATACCTGAGATATAGGTGTTTGAATTGACCTCTCTGTAGTAGGCCATCTTGCCCCATCTTGAATCAGGGAACAGGAAGTGGATTTTGGCGAAGGATTTAACAGAAAGGAGCCAAAATCTGTTAATAAATTATGTAACAAAAGGTATTAATGACAAATTCTGGCAAAAATCGAAGGTTGTGCCAAAGTTTAGGTGCATTAACGCTGTTTCACAGGGGTTAATGAATTGTCTCGTGGTTACCAATTATTATACAGAAGCCGACCCCAGCTAGAAGATGTAACCGCTGGGGGAAGCTGCATCTGATCATGTTATATAGAGACTAGCCATAGTCCACTATATCCAGAGCTACTCTTTGTGAGTGATCTTCCACCATGGTTCATAATAGGGGTCCTGAGTAAGAGAACCCCCCCACAACATCTATGTGCACTAATAGGGCAGGTAAGGGAACCTCTCCGAATGCATCTCCATTCTCATATATAGGAGATTGATTGCTACAGGCAATTGCTCCACATATTCTTATCCAAAGTGGCAGCTACTAGCCTTCATACAAGGCGCCATCTAGAGTTGTCTGGTATAGAAATTTAGGATGAGAACCACAGCTTAACATATCCAGATGAATCACTTTTGGGGTAGTGGGGTGGGATCAACTGAGGCCTACACTTCTAACACCCCTGTAGCGTCTCTAACCCCAGCTCCACTCATAGCTGCATATTACGTTAGGTGACCGGAGGGTTAATGATGTCTGTGTCTCTCTCTGTATTACAGATGAATGCCGGAAGATGGACCAGAATAAAGATGGCGTTGTCACTCTTCGAGAACAGCAGGTACAAGTAACAAGTGATGAACAGATTACCATCCCCTAAAGTAGCAGAACCTACAAGTTACCGGTTCTGTCCGCAAATTGTCTCCCTGTATAACATACCTGACATCAATCCCATATTTTGCAACACTACCTTCAAATTTCACCTAAGGGTGGGTTCACACTTGCACCGGCACTCTGTCCACCACGAATCCGACCTAAATGTCGGAAAACTGGATAGGCGCTGGATAGGGAAAGGTTTGCGACGCATTGCTTAAAAACCCATTCACTCCAACACCCTCTGTGCCGCGAAGCCAGTTTTTTTAGTCGGAAACGAAGTCAGACATGCAGGACCCGCGCATTGCTTTAAAAACCCATAGAAGCGAATGGGTTTTTAAGCAATGCGTCGCAAACCTTTCCCTATCCAGTGCCTATCTAGTTTTCCGACATTTAGGTCGGATTCGTGGTGGAAGGAGTGTCGGCGCAAGTGTGAACCCACCCTAAAATGGCAAACCTTTCACAGTTTACCATATAATCGTGAATAATGTGTGCCTGCCCAGGAGGTTCTGAATATAGGAGTCTTCCAAAATTACTACCCAAGACTAAGCAGGGGTGGAGCTTAAAATGCCCCACAAGTTGGAAAGAACACATCCAGTGTAATATATTACTGACTATAGGTTACCTACCTAATGACGTCCCTGGTGTAAGAAGGAACGGAGTGTAAAATGTGCCAAAGTATGGAAGAAATGTTTCCAGAATAAGGTGTTCCTGCCTGGGGTTCACTACCGAATTATAAAGCTGGGCTCAGCAGGGGTGGAGCTTAAAGTGCCCCACAAATTGTAAGGAATGCTTGTGGGTTAATGCATTCCTGAATATAGGCTACCTACCAAATGACATTACAGGACTAGGAATACAGAACTGATCATCACGCCAAAGATGTCCACTGACATTCTGCTTACCATGCAGAAGCGAGAGACTTAAAACAGCCATGATGGAAGTGAATGAGTCCCATCACAAAAATGGAACGTGCCAATATTCTACCTGAGGTGCGACCCAGACCAGAACACAAGGCCCTCTGATAGTTTCCATATACGAGCTCTATTGCCCCTAGATCTGCAGTCGGCCATCTTTAATCTGGTCACCATGAAGCTGTAGGGTTGGTCTCTATATAATGTACTTACATATGCTCTTATTATTTACAGTGGCTGCAGATGGCGAGTCTTCAGTGAAGTCACCAACCTTGTCCGCACTCAAAAAAAAAAAAATCCCTTACATCAGGGCGTTTTAGGACCATACAATGTAAATGGCTGCTCCAAGTCTCCATTGAAACTGTCAATAAAATTAAATTTACGAACGCATCATTGTGTTACATGACAAACACGGGCACGGACGCCTTCAAGCAGCTTTTGAAACTCTGTATTTTTAAACATTTTTTCCAAAAAAAAAAAAAAAAAAAAATCATATACAGGTTCTTAAAAAGAGGAGCAAATTTAATTTACACAGAAGTACTAAATGTACATCATTCTTTAAAAAAAATCATTCTACATGACTTTTGGATATGGGATGGACCCTCACTCCTTCCTAAAACCATCCAAACTACAGTAAACACTGACTTTGGAATAAGCACACAAAACACTTTATTTTGGGTGTCAAAATGGCTACAGCTTTATTTAAATCACAGAACTAAAATAATCACAGAAGGAGTCAGGTGAAGTGCTAGACCATTGGGATTCACGAATACTGTGAGATCCCCAGCTGTCTGACATACAGCAACCGGCCAGACAGCAATATAAAGGGGTGTCACGCTCCGGCTTGCAATTCTAGCAGAGCCAGTAAACTTTAAGGGTACCAACAGCCCTGTGCTTAACCACTGTGCCCGCCCCTGGATGACGTTACTATTACGACATCCTTCAGGCTGGCCATTTCCAAAGCTCAGCCTGTTCACCACCATGAGGTTTAACCTCATCTATTAGTTAAAATAAGTCCACGATAACTTGCCTGAAACTTCCACCTGACTCCTCAACCGCCACAGAGAGGCCATTTGACACCTTAAATGGACTCGACCACCACCAAACTGATTAGGAATGCAAAAGCCCTCTAGAAAATTTTTATACTAGTCCCATACCATCTTTTCTACAGTACTAAGCTATGAATGTTGCTGAAAATGCAACTAAAGTGAATGGCTGTAGTTAGAAACCAGTAAGGAGAAATAGATTATAATACTGAAATTACCATAAACCAGTATACTGTACGTGGGGGATTCTGCCATACCACAAACATGTAATTGCCAACCATTTATGCATATAAGTATATACTTCCCACTTATGTGATGTGGGGTCCCACTTATGGTGGTAAATGTAAACAAATTATATAGATGTATATACTATGCATGAGATAAGACCTCTTCAAGGAATACCTCTGCCACTAAAAAACTAGAACTGTCCATTTATATTCATTGGCAAACCTATACCCACTGATATTGCCAGGAAAGACATAGAGAGTATAAAGAAGGGAAGAGAAAAGTACTTGCTGTGTGTCAGCTTCTCCAGATACACAGGAACCACCGAGCACTTACTGTAGTGAAAAACCTCACCATTGTTGTTCGATGGGTCCCAACCACATCAACAGTAAAACAAGCTATTAAATGATGCTTATAATGATGAGAATAAGCCCATGATCTGCTTGATTTACAGGAGTCTTTGAAGGCATTGAGAGATCCTCTCCTGTCATCTCTCAATCATTTTCAGAGCACTTGATGACCTTTACCCATAGCCGTATGCACCGACCCAAGGACACCGAGACTGAAATTTGAAGCTAAAATTCTCTCTTTTGCTGGACCTGGGCCAGTACCATCCTGATGCTGCCCGTTCCGCTAGGGAGGTACAGGACTATATAGCTCCTGCATGCAGAGCATGGGGTTATCTTGATAAGCAGTGCTGGGCTCCATTCGCTAGCTGGCTACGATAGACACTCTACTGCATCTATGGCTGTATCACACTGTCGGCAACCTTAAGAGAAATATGAATTGCTCAATATAAATGGTAATATATCTTCATTAAGAAAAATTACAAGTCAACAGAAATGGTCCTTGAAGCTGTAGATTTTTATCAAAAACATGCCCTCTTTATTTTAATTTTTTTTTTTTTTTCTCTCCCTCCAGCTGCAGCCACCACTGGCTCGGAGGGCTCAATTTATTGCACAGACATGTGAAAACTAATAGCCATGACCCTAGGGACTTACCCTAACAGGGTCTTTTTTTTTTTTTTTTTTTAAATGAATAATTGGTTTACAGAAACCAGGTGGTCCATACCTCTGATGGTTACCCCTCCACACCTGGGGTCCATATCTCCGATGGTTACCCCTCCACACCTGGGGTCCATATCTCCGATGGTTACTCCTCCACACCAGGGGGCCATACCTCCGATGGTGACCCTTCCACAGCAGGGGGCCATACCTCCGATGGTTACCTCTCCACACCTGGGGTCCATACCTCCGATGGTTACCCCTCCACACCTGGGGTCCATACCTCAGATGGTTACCTCTCCACACCTGGGGTCCATACCTCCGATGGTTACCCCTCCACACCTGTGGTCCATACCTCTGATGGTTACCTCTCCACACCTGGGTTCCATACCTCTGATGGTTACTCCTCCACACCTGGGGTCCATACCTCCGATGGTTACCTCTCCACACCTGGGGTCCATACCTTAGATGGTTACCTCTCCACACCTGGGGTCCATACCTCTGATGGTTACCCCTCCACACCTGGGGTCCATACCTCCGATGGTTACCTCTCCACACCTGGGGTCCATACCTCAGATGGTTACCTCTCCACACCTGGGGTCCGGCCCCCCGGCCCCCCCCCCCCCCCCCCCCCCCCCCCCCCCCCCCCCCCCCCCCCCATACCTCCAATGGTTACCCCTCTCCACCCCCCCCGGGCCCCCCCCCCCCGCCCCCCCCACCTCCCCGGGGTCCATACCTCAGATGGTTACCTCTCCACACCTGGGGTCCATACCTCTGATGGCTACCCCTCCACACCTGGGGTCCATATCTCCGATGGTTACCCCTCCATACCAGTGGGCCATACCTCCGATGGTTACCCCTCCACACCAGGGGGCCATACCTCCGATGGTTACCCCTCCACACCAGGAGCCAACCCCCCCCCACACCCCAACCCCAACCCTCACACCCCCCCCCCACACACCCCCCCACACCCCCCAAGGTCCCCACACCTGGGGCCAACCCCGATGGTTACCTCCCACACCGGGGGCCATACCTCTGATGGTTACCCTCCACACCTGGGGTCCATACCTCCGATGGTTACCCCTCCACACCTGGGGGCCATACCTCCGATGGTTACCTCTCCACACCTGGGGTCCATACCTCCGATGGTTACCCCTCCACACCTGGGCCATACCTCTGATGGTTACCCCTCCACACCTGGGGTCCATACCTCCGATGGTTACTCCTCCACACCTGGGGTCCATACCTCCGATGGCCCCCCTTAACCGGCTCAACGATGGTTACCTCTCCACACCTGGGGTCCATACCTCAGATGGTTACCTCTCCACACCTGGGGTCCATACCTCTGATGGTTACCCCTCCACACCTGGGGTCCATATCTCCGATGGTTACCCCTCCACACCAGTGGGCTATACCTTCGATGGTTACCCCTCCACACCAGGGGGCCATACCTCCGATGGTTACCCCTCCACACTAGGAGGCCATACCTCCAATGGTTACCTCTCCACACCTGGGGTCCATACCTCCGATGGTTACTCCTCCACACCAGGGGGCCATACCTCTGATGGTTACTCCTCCACACCTGGGTTCCATACCTCCGATGGTTACTCCTCCACACCTGGGGTCCATACCTCAGATGGTTACCTCTCCACACCTGGGGTCCATACCTCCGATGGTTACCCCTCCACACCTGGGGTCCATACCTCTGATTGTTACCTCTCCACATCTGGGGTCCATACCTCCGATGGTTACCTCTCCACACCTGGGATCCATACCTCAGATGGTTACCTCTCCACACCTAGGGTCCATAACTCAGATGGTTACCTCTCCACACCTGGGGTCCATACCTCCGATGGTTACCTCTCCACACCTGTTGTCCATACCTCCGATGGTTACCCCTCCACACCTGGGGTCCATATCTCCGATGGTTACTCCTCCACACCAGGGGGCCATACCTCCGATGGTTACCCCCTCCACACCAGGGGGCCATTCCTCCGATGGTTACCCCTCCACACCAGGAGGCCATACCTTCAATGGTTACACCTGAGGTACCTGCACTGGGCTACACCTGAGGTGGTTGCCCATTACTGGCCAAATTATAAGTAACTTCAAGGACCCATAAAAATAAATAAAAAATATACATTTATTGTCACTAGTGCAAATTATAATGCCAAAGTATAAAAAAAAAAAACACAACAGTAATTGAATTACATTCTGTTAAGCACATACAGTCAAGAAATGGCAAAATTAGTTTGTTAGTGTATCCCAAACCACCAGCAGTTACACACTGGCTTGGAGGCACTTGTATGCATCCCAATCCTAAGCAACCTTGCCCTATGGGGTTACATACTAAGGTAAGGCCACTGACAATAACAGTGTAAAACATTGGCCTAAAGATTGGAGGCCCAGGCAGGCAGGGTCCTCTCTTCCACTTGTACTAGATCACTCAGCTAGTTATCTATCATAGTATATGTCATAGTCAGGGATGGAAGCTGCTGCAGTATATGATGCCATAGTAACATATAATAATAGTAATCCATATACTTATCCGGATACAGACTGTAAATGCTACTAAGTCACCGGCTACACATGGAGAGTAAGAAATACAATAATCCGATGCAGTATTTGTCTGATATCCATTATGTACATGTGTTGGAGATTCAGAGGTCAGCCTATAACATGGCGGTCAGTATAACATCGTATATACATGGCTATAAAACTATAATAAAGCATAATTTGTCTCACCCGACCTGACGACAGACGGCTGTGGTGAACTCCGGCCTGGCTTCTCCTTCCAACTTGAGGGTCTCTGCAGGGTTGTTGGAGTTTGCGCTTGCTGGGAGATTTCCCGCCTTTTCAGGTCAAGCTGATACTCCCTCTCGGCCTGTCGCTCAGCAAACTGTCGTTCCCATTCTGCAGCTTTCCTCTCTCTCTCTGCCTCACGTTCTGCTGCCTTCCTCTCTCTCTCTGCCTGTCGCTCAGCAGCCTGCCGTTCTCGTTCTGCAGCTTTCCTCTCACTCTCTGCCTGTCGCTCAGCAGCCTGCCATTCTTGTTCTTGATCTACAGCTTCCAAAAAACGGCGCAACACCTTCAGGTATGTGTTAGGGTCACTGGTGCCTACTTGCTGTAGGGCCATTTGCCAGTATGAAACCGTTCCCCCCACAAGGCTGGGGTTAATGGTCTCTCCTGGTGAAGTAATCCTTGGGACCGGGCTGCTTGCTGCACTTCCTGGCCTAGCCCCAAAATCAGGACTCTGCTCGATTCTTCATGACTGTGGCTGCCTCCATTTCAGCCATACGCTCAGGATCTCCAAAAGCCTGGTTCAGCAGTTCTGGCGCTCTGCTTCTGAGCCCACTAGCCATCCACTGGTATTTGCCAAATAAAAGATAGGATAGAATACAAAGAGTAGGGGAGGGAACAGCACTCAAACTTTCACTGTATCTTAATGCTTGCTTTAATACCGAGCTTGTCTCATAGGATTACCATAATCCCCAGCATGTGAGTGATATAGGTCACCAACACACGCCGTTTATCCTAAGATCCCACCGCTGCCACCAATGTGAAAGATCCTCCGTGCGCCAAACCGCTTTGGCCACACCCTGAGTCCTCTTTCATATAAAAACCACACTCACCGCCAGTGAGTGCCGGGTTCACCAGATAAATACAAGACAAGCCTTCTAAATTTTATATATTTATTAACCCCTAAATGGGTCGGTATTAAAATCTAACATATACAGTTCAGAACAGATATGCAGATATATGCAAGCATTAACAGTTACTAGTTACAAGATACAGTACAAATAAAATAAAAGGGATAAAGGTGAAATGATTACTTTACCACACATATCCTTGATGTGGCTCTATAGTCCAACACTCACACATGGCATGTGTGAGTCACCTAGTGGAGGCTTCTTGGCATGTGGCATTAATAGAATAATCCCGCCTGCATGCTCTCATAACAGTCTCTCAGCATTAGTCCAGTAGTCTCTCTCAGTCTCTTGTAGGCTCATCATCATCAGCAGAAGCATTCCAACCTGCCTGCTCATAGTAGCATCTCAGTCAAAGTCTGTAATATCCTGTAGTCTGTGATGGTCTGTCTCAACTTCATAGCATAATCTCCATAGTGTAATCTCCTCCCACAGACCTCTTACCTCATCTTTTATACCCTTTATGCCACCTCCCAGAATGAGGTCACCGGCGACAGTACGTCTGATGAGTTAATTCAATCAAGTCCAGATCTTTTGTATAGAGCTGAGACAAAGTGAATTGATACATTGTTATCAGCCATATCTGATCAACAGCCCAGGCTTGAACAATGCACTATTGTTTGATCACTCAGGGCTGTATAGGAATACAATGGAGCCCTATTGTTCCAGCCTGGCCACTACTGCCAATATGCACCTAGGCTTATAGCTGCGCACAGTATGAATGAGTGCAAGCAAGAAGAGAGATCCTATACCCAGAGATCAAAATACATCTGAGTTATAGCCACACTTAAGCAGAATCATCACAGTTACCAATAGACTTTAATCTTAAAAAGTAATGGATGTTTGACGTCCATCACGAAACCGTTATTTTTCACAGACACAAAAGTCCTGCTTGCATGGACATGTAACGGATTTGGTGTAAACGGACACATGATAAAATCCCTTTGAAATCAATGGAATTTTTAACGGATTTGCTAGTGTCTATTGCTAAAATCTTGTAACGGACACTAGCAATAGACATTACTGACAGTTACTAAACGGTAGTGTGAACGACCCATAAGCCATATCGAGTAGACAGAGGGATTCTTTACCATGGGGAAAAGGAGGTTCTCACTAAAAGTCAATAGCCAAATATCCTGAAGGCCTGTCACGACAACCCAATTTCTGGTGGCCATTTTGGCAGAGATAAAAAGTTAGCCAAAGTCTCTGACCGTTATTACTGGAAGGGAATGAAGAACGACGTTCACCAACATGTCAAAGCCTGTCAAAAATGTTTTGTCATAAATCCCAAAATCAGCAAGGGAACTCCACCACTCAATAGTATACCAGGACGAGGAAAAATATGGAGCTTAGTTGGGATTGCTATGATCGGTCCTTTTCAGGAAACATCAAATAGCAACAAATACATAGTTGCCTATATAGTGGACTGAAGCAACAACTGTCCCAGATAAGAGGGCCAAGTCAGTAGCAACTTTTTTGTACTCCGTTATTTGCCGCCTTGGCTGTATGGACACTCTTATTAGTGACCACAGACAAGAGTTTGTGAACTCGATCATTGACAACCTGATGGAGCATTTTCAAACAGATCACCGCATTTCATCTGCCTACCACCCACACACAAATGGCCAGCAGGAATGTGACAATCGAACACTCAAAGAATCTCTTAGTAAGCTTGTCAATGACCAAGGAAACAACTGGGATCAGTTCATCCCTGCAGTTCTCTTTGCCTATCACGCATCTGTGCATGCCTCAACCAAGTGCACTCCATTTGACGTCATGTATGGACGGAAGGCACTGTGGACTCCATGCCCATTTCAGATGATGCCAACCCGAACGTGCTAAATACATTGGCAACCATTTTCAAAAAGCTCCGCTCAACCGTCAGTACCAACATCTACTCTGTCCAGGAACAACAGAAGTGTGCCTTTTATCGCCGACACAACAGCAACAAAGAAATCTGTAACGATGCTAATTATCAGATCTGGAGTCCAATTGGTGAGGCAATGGCACAGTACTTAACCACTTAATGACCGGGCCATTTTTTGTTTTTGCATTTTCGTTTTTCCCTCCCCACATTCCAAGAGCCATAACTTTTTCATTTTTCAGTTCACAGAGTCACATGATGGCTTATTGTTTGCGAAACAAATTGTACTTTGTAATGTCACTATTCAATATGCTGTGCAATGTACTGGGAAGCTGGAAAAAAATTCAGAATGAGGTGCAATTGGAGAAAAACTGCATTTGCGCCAAATTCATATGGGTTTAATTTTTACACCATTCACTGTGTGGTAAAAATGACATGTTACCTGTATTCTGCGGGTCAGTACGAACACAGCGATACCAAATTTATATAGTATTTGTAATGTTTTGATACCTTTTAAAAAATGTAAAACTTTGCTAAATAGAAAAAAAAAATTTGTGTCGCCATATTGTGTCACCTGTAACTTTTTCATATTTACATGTATGGAGCTGGGTAAGGCGTCTTTTTATGCGGGACAACATGACGTTTTTATTGATACCACTTGGGGAAAGATCTGATGGTTTGATCACTTTTTATTCAATTTTTTATAGGAGACAAAGTGTTGAAAAAAACGCTATTTGGCCATTTTGATTTTTTTTTCACCGCTACGCCGTTCACCGTATGGGATAAATATTTTAATATTTTAATAGTTCGGGCATTTTGGAGCGCGGGGATACCTAAAGTGTTTATGCTTACTTTTGTTTGTTTACTTTTATATCTGATCTAGGAAAAGGGGGGTGATTTGAACTTTTGTGTTTTTTAAAATTTTTACATACTTTTAAAAACTTTTTTTTTTAAACTTTTACTTGTATGATCAGACTCCCTAGGGACCTTGAAACCTAGGGAGTCTGATCGATCATACTATTCACTGTGATACTACTGTATCGCAGTGAATAGCAAAATGCCTTCACTGCTATTAGACGATGCCTCTGGCATCGCGTAATAGCTATACTGTAATGACAGGCCTGGGAGCCTTCAATAGGCTCCCGGCTGTCATGGCAACCAAGCGCCGCCCTCCGATGACGTTCTGGAGGGCGGCGATGAGGTAAAAATGGCGGCGCCCTTGGCGGCTCCGCAATTTAGACGCCGCGGTCGCGTTTGACCGCGGCATCTAAAGGGTTAACAGCCACGATCGATGCAGGCACCGATCGCTGCTGTTAGCGGCGGGTCCTGGCTGTATTATACAGCCGGCACCCGCGGTGTATGGAGAGCGCTCAGCTCCTGAGCGCTCTCCAAACATCGTCATGCGACTCAGGACGTACTATTACGCCTTGCGTCGTTAAGGGGTTAAAAAGTAAGAGATGCAGAAATAGTACCTCAGGAGTAGAATTAACCGTGGTCAGACGTTTGCAGAGTTCGGTACACAGGAACAGTAGAGTAATGGTGAGGATCAGGAAGCAGATAGCCAGAATAATCAGGCACAAGATGGAGTAAGCTGTGGCTTTATATAGGGATAGATACCCTGTGATTGGCCACATAAGCTGATCACTTCAATAGAAAGGACCAGGCTCAGCAAAGCAAAGAACAAACAGGCTTCTACAATGGCATAATGGTCGAGGCTGTAAAACATGGCTGGGAAGTCAAAGGTTCAAAACCCAGTGATCTCAGTTCCTGACATTACTCCTCTTTCTCCAGGAGCGTCCTATGGACAGTACTTGACTTGGCTTGCCTGGATAGCGCTGATGAAATTCTCTTACCAGTTGTGGAGCATGAATGTTGTTTACTGGTTCCCATGAGTTATCTTCAGGACCATATCCTTGCCACTTTATCAAGTACTGTAACTGATTTTGAGAAATTCTAGAATCCAAAATATTTTATACTATATATTCCTCTTCTCCTTCAACAATAACTGGGTCAGGTGGAGGCAAGTTACGTCCCAGGAATGGATTTTCCACAAAAGGCTTGAGAAGGGAGGAAAGAAAAACAGAGAATCCGCATAGAGTCTGAAAATTTTAAACAAAATGCTACAGGATTAATTTGAGCCACAACTTCAAATGGTCCAATAAATTTCTGACCTAGCTTGGTTGAAGGTATCTTAAGCTTCAAGTTTTTTGTAGAGAGCCATACCTTTTCTCCTATACCAAAGGAAGGGAAAGACTTGCAATGTCTATCAGCAGTTTTCATATAGAAGGGGACGGACTGGAGGCGAAGCCTAAAGGGAGGACCCACATGACGTGGGTATGGCTGGATGGAAGGCTATTGGGGAGTTAGTAAGGCGGGAAAAAGGGGGGGCTGGGCCACAGGCGGGCGGGCATTGAAAAGGAAAGTCGCCGCGAGGGATAGCAGGACCAAGAAGCTCCGATCGTACCGTCCGCTGTCATGACATCCATGGAGGACATCGTTGCGCGGTTGCGTGACTCTGCAGAGCGGCATGGCGTGGATTGGGTGCAGGCCCAGTTAGCTGACCTGCTCCAGGGGCCTGGGGAACCGCCAGCTGCGGCTCCCCCTTCATCTCCCCGACGGCCGCGGAGGACCAGGCCTCCGGCGCGCCTCAGCCCCAACGAGGCCCCGCGAGCCCAGCGCCGCAGGCGGAGCCCCTCCAGGGACCCTCCGACCCAGGATGCCGGGAGGTCCGCTGCTTCTCGGCAATCCAGGGGAGGGAGGAATCCGGTCGGCCAGCGGGACTCGCGGCAGAGGCGGCAGGCCGCGCCTCCGCCATTGCAAGATGGCGGCGTAGGAACGGGACCAGGGTCGGCGGGCGCGCGGTGTGTATCACCTTCTCCAGAGCCTGCTCAGCGTCGGGAGTCCGTGGGAGGGTCGTCGGTGCGGCCTTCGGGGTCTCTGCGCTCCTCTGCAAACGACCTGGCGCTGCCAGGGTCTGGGCTGCATGTGAGCACGGAGGCTCATTCTCCCTCCTCCGCATCCTCCTCCTCGGTGGGAGGGGGGAGGGGCTGCTCTCCTGACTCCGGCCTTGTCTTCCTCGGTGCAGCTCTCTGGTGCGACTACTATGGACAGCAGGATTGTGGCTCAGCAAGGCACAGGACTGACGACTGGCGGGCACACAGCACCCGGGCAGTCAGGTGAGTGTACCCCTTTAATCTCTCCCTCTATTCCCCTGTTAGCTGTCCAGGGTGTGGGTATGCATGCTGGGGAGGTGGGCAGGGGTTTAATGGATCTTTTTGGGATGTTGGGGCAGATGCTGAGGGGGGCCCCCCCTCCCCCGCTGGTGGGGCAGTCGCCGGTCCCAGCGTGGGTGGGGGCAGGGTTGCCAGCCGCGAGTTGGTGGGGGGCAGGGCCATGGGTGGGACCAGGGTCGGTGGGCAGCGGGCTAGGTTCTGCAGTGGCGGCGGTGGGATCTGCGGCGGGGGGATGCGCCGGCGAATGCTGTTTCAGGGGGCGGGGCGGAAAAGGAAAAATCAGCTGAGAAGGGCGGCGACAAGGATAAGGAAGGGGACCCCCTTAGGCTGGATGATTCGGCGAAAGGGGAAGTGTATGTCTGCTTCGAGGGCCCGCTGGGGCCGTCATTGGGGAAAAGGCGCCGGAGAATTGCTCTCCACTTTTCTGCTACATGGATGCGATAGGCGAGGCGTATAGGGTGTACGGGGGACAAGCTTGGCTAAGGTACGACGAACAGTTTCGTCAACGCAAGGCGATACGGCCCAGTATCCGGTGGGATCACAAGGATATTGGGCTGTGGCTGAAAGTAACCGCTCCGGCTCAGGCCGGGCAGCCCTTTCCTTCGGGCGCCGGGGGTCAGGATACGGCCGGACGCTCGGCGGCCTCCCAGAAAGGGCTCTGTTTCTCCTTTAATGAAGGAACCTGTAAATTTGGAACAAAATGCAAATTTAAGCATGAGTGTTCCAGTTGTGGGGGTTCCCATGGAGCGTCCCGGTGCTTCAAGGGAAATAAAGCAAAAGGCAGTGAGGGCTCTGGAAAAGGGGCGGCGTCCGGTGGATCTGGCTGCGATGCGGCCGTTCCTAAATGAATACCCGGACAGGGCGATGGCATTGTTGTTGGGGGAGGGTTTTGAGTTTGGTTTTAAAATCCCGTTTGTAGAAGGGGAGTTCCCTGTAGTACGGCGTAATTTGAGATCTGCGCTGCAGTACAAAAGCGTAGTAACTGAGAAGTTGGCTAAGGAGGTGTCCTTGGGTAGGATGGTGGGACCCTTTGCGTCTCTCCCTATGGCGAATTTAAGGGTGTCGCCGTTAGGGGTGGTGCCCAAAAAGGAGCCGAACAAATTTCGGCTTATACATCATCTCTCGTTTCCAAAGGGGACGTCGGTCAATGATGGTATCGACCATGACCTTTGTGCTGTGGTTTACACCTCATTTGATGCGGCCGTGGCTTGGGTTAGGGAATATGGGCGAGGAGCATTACTGGCCAAGGCGGATGTGGAATCCGCGTTTCGCCTTTTGCCGGTTCACCCAGGGAGTTTGCATTTGTTGGGATGTTACTGGGAAGGGGGTTATTTTGTGGATAGATGTTTGCCGATGGGATGTTCGATCTCTTGCGCTTATTTTGAATCTTTCAGTACGTTTGTTGAGTGGGTAGTGCGCAAGGAGGCGGGTTGGTCGTCAGTTATTCACTATTTAGATGATTATTTGTGTGTGGGACCGGCGGGGTCTACAGTGTGTTCGTTGTTATTACATACGTTGGAAAAGGTAGCGTGGCTTTTTGGTATCCCGCTCGCGGGGGAAAAGACAGAGGGACCGACGACCGTCCTAACTTTCCTGGGAATTTGTATCGATACCGTGGGGATGGAGTGTCCGCTGCCTGAGGATAAACTGGGTCAGCTACGCAGCGAAGTGCAGGGGGGCATGTCGTAGGAAAAAGTTAATGTTGAGGGAGCTGCAGTCTCTCCTAGGGAAATTGAATTTTGCGTGCCGCATTTTACCTATGGGGAGGGTTTTCTGTAGGAGATTGGCGGCTGCTACAGCGGGGGTGCTACATCCCCACCATTACGTGCGCCTAGGGAAGGAACTGAGGGATGATCTGGAGGTTTGGGACGAGTTTTTGGGTTCTTATAATGGTCGTTCGTTGGTTTTGGAAAAACAGGTCAGTTCGAGCGCTTTGGATTTGTTTACAGATGCGGCAGGGAGTGTGGGGTTTGGTGCTTATTGTCAGGGCCGTTGGTGCGTTGGCAGTTGGCCCGAGAGATGGAAGGCCGAAGGTTGGTCTCGAAACCTTACTTTGTTAGAACTTTTTCCGATCGTGGTGGCTTTGTCTGTGTGGGGGGATAAGTTCCGTAATAAAAGGGTCCGGTTTAACTGTGATAACATGAGTGTGGTGCAGGCGATTAATAATCTGACGGCGTCTTCCCCACCAGTGGTGTGTGTGTTGCGCAGGTTAGTTTTGGTGTGCTTGTCCCTTAACGCTTGGGTTACGGCAGTGCATGTGCCCGGGGTGGAGAATTGCGTAGCTGATGCCTTGTCTCGATTACAGTGGGATCGGTTCCGGCAGTTGGCGCCAGAGGCGGAGGAGACTGGAGACCCTTGGCCAGTGGACCTTTGGGACCTGCCGTTCGGGCGGCACAAGGTTTGATCTCTGCGTCACTGGCCAGGGGCACATGGGAGGCGTACGAGGCAGCTTGGGCTAGTTGGGAGGATTGGAGGCGGCTGTTTGGGAGACAGGTGGCGGACGATGAGGTTTTATTGTTTCTATTAGTGGGGCAATGCAAGGAGGAAGGTTGGTCTGTGTCACGAGTCAGCAAATTACTGGCAGGAGTTGCTTTTGGTTGTCGGGCCCGGGGCTTAGCGGACGTTACAAAGACATTTGCGGTTCGGCAAGCGTTGAAGGGTTGGAGGAGAGGGTGGGTTTCGGCGGATACGAGGCGCCCAGTGTCATATCAATTGTTGCAGTTATTGGGGATTTCGTTGGAGCGTATTTGTAGATCAGATTTTGAAGTTAGGCTGTTCCGTTTGGCCTTTTCGTTGGTATTCTTGGGGCTATGCGGGTGAGCGAGTTGGTAAGCCTGGCCACAGGCCGTCCCGGTGGCTTGTTAGCAGGGGATGTGGAGCTTTTTCAGGACAGACTAGAGTTCCGCATACGTAAGTCCAAAACGGATCAGGAAGGGCGAGGGGCAACGGTTACGTTGTACGTTGTGCCGGGTTCAGCTATGTGCCCGGTCAGATGCTTTCGGGAGTATGTGCCCGAGTGCAGGTGGTCAGGTGACCCGTTGCTACGGCATGCTGATGGGTCCTTTTTGTCCAGGTATCAGTTTATAGCGGTTTTCAAGAAGGGCTTGTTACAATGCGGCCGAAGCCCGGGGGGAGTTCGGGGGGCATTCCTTTCGGATTGGTGCGGCCACTGAGGCTGCTTGTCTGGGGCTGTCGGATGAGGTAGTCCGTAGAATTGGGAGATGGGAGTCAGTTCGGTTTAGATCATATGTTCGCCCAGCGTGGTTATCTTGAAGTTTAAGAGAATAGGTATTGGCAAGTTTGTAGTGTTCTGTTTTTCTTTATTGCAGGGTCGGGTGAGGCAGAACTCGTGTGGATATTCGGTCACTCTTTTGTTTTTTGGGGAGCTCTGAGAGCGGCGGTCCGTCCCGACGGCAGGCAGTTGGGTTTTCCCCGGGATCATGTGGCGGTAAGATGGCTGGGTTTCCGGGGGATGTGTTGGTCCAGGGTCCTTCCGGAGTTTCACCGTTTTTCTAGACTGGACAGGGCTCCGGAGGTTCTAGTTCTGCATGTGGGGGGCAACGACTTGGGGGCGAAGCCTTTTAGGGAGCTAATAAGGGACATAAAATTTGACATGTTGCGGCTGTGGGCGCTCGCTCCTGGCATGGTCACTGTCTGGTCGGATATCGTGCACCGGCACGTTTGGAGGGGGGCGAGGTGCGTGGACAGTATTAATAGGGCCAGGGTAAAGGTGAACCGGGCAGTTGCTCGATTCTTCCAGAGGAATGGTTCTGTGACCATACGGCATAGAGAGTTGGAGGCGGGTGAAGGTAATTTCTGGCGCAGGGACGGTGTGCACCTCAATGCTGTTGGGACGGACCTGTGGGCATTGGCTATCCAGGAAGGGATCGAGGTGGCACTGCGGGTGTGGAGGGACGCGAGGGCTTAAGGGGTCAAGCCGTCGCGTTTGCGGCGGGGGGTCCTCGGAGTTGGGAAGGAAAATACCTGGTGGTATGGTTGGGGGGGGGGGAGCTGTGAGGCTCTGGACTCCCCAAAAGAACAATGGATTGGTGAGGAGGACATTTTTGGGCTGGCCTTGGTTCGTGGGATCTTTAATGATAGATCCTTATTTCACCAGGGAATGGTGAGTTGGTGCCTCCGAGCTGGGCCTTACGGCTGGAGGTAAATTTAAAGGGCAAGTTATAGGCCAGTGTGTTGGCTCCGAGGACCTCCTTAGCCTAATAGTTTTATATTATGTTATTGGATCTTGAAATTTTATGTTTGTTTAATAAAATGGCTGCTGTGGCCAATTCAACTCCACCCCCTTTTGTGTTGAGTCTTTTTTATACAGGTGGGACAAGGTACGTGAAGTGGAGGAACTAGGCATTACCTCGTCAAGTGATCCTGAGCTTCATGCAGAGTGTGTGGTAACCAGGGGTAACCGGGCTAGCTGGAACGATGTCACGTGGCAGAGTGGAAGCAGCCCTGGTATTCCTAGTACCTCACATATCTTAATTCTTCTGGAGTACCCTTGTGCAGTGTGCAGGCTAATGACTTCTGACACACAGTTGAGGTGAAACCAGGAAATAAATCTTTACTGAAACAGTAGTGCAAATAAACAGTTCTCCAGACTTTCAAGTAATGGCACATGCTGTATGTCACTTTGGTGAGGCAGTCAAAATCAAAGCACAGCAAGAGATAGTCACAAGCTTGATCTAGCCACACTTTCTTAGATGTCTTCTTCAAGTAGCAGATTTTGGGGGTTGGTTACTACGGGCAACAGCAATGTAAGCAATATATAGTCCAATGTGGGTTACTACGGATAAGAAGTCTTCACGGCTTGGCTCACTGTGGAAAAAGAAGGTTCTACTCACTCTTGGTGGTTGTAAGTCCTTTTGAGGTGCCCAGGCTGGCGGAACCATTAAAGGCCTGGAGCTGGTAATGGGGCCCAATGACAATGTTCTCCCCACTGGCTATTGCAACATTTATCAGAACAAGGGTACTTCCTCCGCGTGGACTGGGAGATAGAGAAAGATGGAGTGAACAAGTCCCTTTTAAAGTAGCGCTCCAGCAATGCCGCCCGCAGGACCAGAGGTTAGCTCTTTGGCCAGGCTTGACCTTTGGATGCGACAATCTCAAATCCCTCAGCCGGTACTACTAGGGATCTTGTCAGCTTGTGAAGAAATGCAGTTTTGCAGATGTATGTAGTCTGGAATGGAGATTAGGAGTAGTAGTAGCTTGGAGCTCAATCCCAGAGGGGGAGAGCTTTATAGGGTAGATGTTATCCTGTCCGAGGACAGCTCTAGACTCCCCAGAGGGAAGATCCAGCCCCTCCCTCTAGAGGGAGGAGTGGAAACCCAGCAGTTCTCATGGAACTTTCTGGAGGCATCACTGAGATGCTGTGGGCTGGGCTTACCTGGGCAGCATCATGTGACCAGACCTAGGCTTGTGACATCACAGTTAGAGAAATAGCACATTTGCACAATGTTATGGAGGGGTGAACACAGTGGTGAACCTAGCCTCTTTGCTGCCTGAGGCGGACTATAGAAGGGCCCCCCCCCCAAAAAAAAACCCCCCAAAAAACTGCTATTATGCTCCATAGTGGCCCCTGCACTTGTATTATGCTCTATAGTGGCCCTTGCACTGCTATTATGCTCCATAGTGGCCCCTGCACTTGCATTATGCTCTATAGTGGCCCCTGCACTCGGTATTATGCTCTATACTGGCCCCTGCACTTGTATTATGCTCTATAGTGGCCCCTGCACAGGGTATTATGCTGTACAGTGGTCCCTGCACAGGGTATTATGCCCCATAGTGGACCACCCATGAACTATTATTATACTCTGGGGTCTTTTCAGACCCCAGAGTATAATGATTGGAGACCCAGGGGAGAATACAAACATAAAAATCAGAGTTACTTACCTATCCTGGACACCGGTGCACTCCTTGCAGCTTTCGGCCCTGTTTAATTGCGCACACACGTCACGTGATCAGGCCGGCGACGCGACCTGATGACGTCACCACAGGCCTCAAGCCTGCTCGGAGTTACATCGGATCGCAGGAGGTGAGTAACACTGTTTTTTATGTTCCCTCACCAACCCTAGGCCTCCGATTATTATACTCCGGGGTCTGAATAGACCCCGGAGTATAATAATAGTAGTATTTGCGGCCCGCGGCCTAACTTACCGATGCCCGCGGCCGCTCACAGCGGCATCCGCTTCCCTTTCTGCGGCCCATAGCAGAAGGGGAAGCGGGGACGGCCACGAGCAGACGCGGGGTAGGTAAATAAATAGGCCGTTACCTGCCGGGGATACTCCAACAGGTAACGGCCTATTTATATATATAAAAAAAAGCTATACTCACCTGCGATGCCTTGATGCAGCCGCCGCCGTCTGTGTCTCAGCGTAGGCGGCGTGATGACGTCATTGTGTCGCCGCCTGCGCTGAGATGCGACGTCTTGTAAACCAGCCCAGGACAGGCCGCGCTCAGCTCTGGTTTTTTTTTTTTTTTTAAAGCGGCCTGTCCTGTGCTGGTTTACATTAAATAGTAAAATGCCGCCCCCCGGACAGTGCCGCCCGAGGCGGCCGCCTCACC
>CAMRHE010001618.1:0-65333 GCA_947044405.1 Leptodactylus fallax
TGGTTCTCAGAGCGTCTACCTCTGAAGTAGATATAGCTGCGTGGTACACCAGACGTGAAAGAAGTAGCTGTAAACGGTTAATAAAAGTAGAGACATTTTCCCCTTCTTTTTGACGAACCATTCGGTAATCAGCAACCATCTGGGCAAGGTCATAGTATGGCTCAAAGTGATCAGACAGTACTTGTATATAGTCCAATGCACTCACTCCTTCATGAGAGTCTCTGTACAAGCGGATCAATTCTGCAGCAGGAGACCGCAAACTTTCACTGATACGCTGCCGCTTGCCTTCTTCAGAGCAAGACCATTCCTTCAGGCATTGGAGAGTATGTTCTTTCCATATCTCAAAGTTTTCCTCCCCTTGTGGTACTGGGACATTACCAGAGAATACTTTTAGTTTCTTGTAGTGAGTGGCCTGCAGGCCCTGTGCTAACATTTCAGTCAGCCTGGCTAAAGTGCTAATAGCACTGTCACTAGAGGAACTGCTAGCGACGGCCATACTGGGGGGGAGGGGGGGGGGGGGGGGGGCCCCTTCCCCGGGAGGGGGGGGGGGGGGGGGGGGGGGGGGCCGGGGGGGGGGGGGGGGGGGGGGGGGCCGCGGGGGTTGGGTGCTCCCTCTTAACAAATAATCCCCCCCCCTCTATATCCGAGGGGGGGCGCCGGAGGGCGCCCTGGGGGGGCGGGGGGGGGGGGGGGGTATGAGTATTATCCCTCCCGCAACAGACTCTAGCGCTGACCTGTGTGTATAATGGGACCTGAAGCCTTCGCTGAAAGGAAGAGTGGGAACATATATGAAATATATCAGTGCCTCCACCCAGGATAGAGCCTCTGTATTACAGGGAGGATCTCTTCCTGGGACTTACCCATGAGGTACAGTTAGTAGCCTTAACAAGGATCACTGTACTAATCTCACAGTCTGAAGAATACATACAGATACCACATAAGGTTATAACAGTAGCTTTATAAGAATCAACAGGGTAATAATACATACATACAATATACTCAGAACACAGCAGTACTACAACAACCAGCAAGTCCTCAACCGTCTTAGGTTATATACCCGGGTATATATATAAATATATAGCAAGAGTCCAGTGCACAATACCTCCAGGCAACAGAAGAGATGCAGGGGCCCCTGTGGATGACTGTGGATCCTCGGATTCTTCCAGGAGATGACAGACAGCCGATCAGGAGATGATGATGATGGTGAGATTCTTCACAGGCAGCAAACAGGGCGACGGTGACGGCAGTAGATGCAGGCCTGACTACCCTAACACTGAGTCCTTAACCTGCCAGCTAAACTACTAGTACCACCGGGCCTCTAACTAGCTAGTTGGCCTTCGGAAGCCTAACCTATCACTGCCCTGAACTATATATATATATATGGATCCCTAACTACGGTTACTAGCTAGGTCCTGTGAGTATATAGGGGGTAACACATACCTAACTATATACTGTGAAGTAAAGAGGAACAAGTGGCTCTTAGACTCCCCCAGACACAACATGTCTGTCTCAGCAGCTCTGCTCACATTTCTCCCCCCAGCAGCTCTGCCTCACATGTGTCTGACTCACTGTATTTACAAAACAAAACTTGCACTAAATGCCTGGGGTCTCTGAAGCCAAACTGCAGGGGCAAAGAAGCCAGATACATTATATACTAGTAGAAATGGCAGTTCCCTACACGTGTATGTAGCGGAGCTGTCTGTGTGTGACGTGTATTTAGCGGAGCCGCCTGTGTGTGACGTGTATGTAGCAGAGCTGTCTGTGTGTGACGTGTATGTAGCGGAGCTGTCTGTGTGACGTGTATGTAGCAGAGCCGTCTGTGTGTGACGTGTATGTAGCGGGGCCGTCTGTGTGTGACATGAATGTAGCGGAGCCGTCTGTGTGTGACGTGTATGTAGCGGAGCCGTCTGTGTGTGATGTGTATGTAGCGGAGCCGTCTGTGTGTGACGTGTATGTAGCGGAGCCGTCTGTGTGTGACGTGTATGTAGCGATGCCGTCTGTGTGTGACGTGTATGTAGCGGAGCCGTCTGTGTGTGACGTGTATGTAGCGGAGCCGTCTGTGTGTGACGTGTATGTAGCGGAGCTGTCTGTGTGTGACGTGTATGTAGCGGAGCCTTCTGTGTGTGACATGTATGTAGCGGAGCCGTCTGTGTGTGACATGTATGTAGCGGAGCCGTCTGTGTGTGATGCGTATGTACATAGTACGAGCAGTAGAGCTGTGTGTGATTAATGTCCATGTAAAGGTTTGTTCCCACAGGATGTACATTCTGCAGAATAGAGATGGGGACCTCTTGAGATTACTTTTTCATATATTTGTGAGATTTTCCCGTCAGTTTTGTAGTTGGGTCTGATCCATAGTCGCTGTTATTATCCTGTGGGTTCCTATGACAATAAATATGTAACAAACTATACATCTAATTATATTAATAACTCTATAATATCATTAAAGATAATCATTTTACTTTTATAACCAGTGTCAATGACTTTTTCCCGACTGACTTCAGGCAAAATTGGTCCTGACTCCAACTCAACAGCCCTGTTTGTTACCACCGGCGACCATCCATTCACTTGCTGTCACGTTGACATTACCAAGGTTGTGTTTAGGAACTATAGAGAAGTCATAGATGGCTGAGATAGAATCTTAGGCGATCTCAATCTCCTCAGTCTGTGATGTCTAAGCTGTGATTTGCGGGTAAAACGTTTCACATTCTGGACATTAAAATGCTTTTTTTTGTCTGAGTTCTCTGAAGTGTGTTAGAGGTGACCTTGTACATCAATATGGCTTCTCCCCTGTGTGAATTCTCTGTTGTTGAACAAGCTCTGATTTGGAGGTTAAACTAGTATTGTTTTTTGGGTCATTATCCTGTTGGAGGATCCATGACCTGCGACTGAGACCAAGCTTTCTGACACTGAGCAGCACATTTCGTTCCAGAATGCCTCGATAGTCTTGAGATTTCATTGTACCCTGCACAAATTCAAAAACACTCTCTGCCAGATGCAGCATCACAGCCCCAAATCAAACCCGAGTCTCCTCCATGTTTCACAATGGGCACAATGTTCTTTTCTTTGTAGGCTTCACTTTTGAGTCTATGAACATAGAGCTGATAGGACTTGCCAAAAAGCTCCAGCATAGTCTCATCTGTCTAAAGGACGTTCTTCTGGAAGCTTTGTGACTTGTCACTGTGCACTTTGGAATTCCAGTCTCGCTTTTTTTATGATTTGATTTCGTTTGCGACAACAAGAAAGGCTGGTGATGACTGCAGTGAAGAGGAGGAGAAGGTGTCCACAGTGGAAGAAGGTGCGGAGAGGAACAGACGGTGATGACGCGGGTGTGCTCGGAGCACAGGGTTAACGCCCCCGTGCTCCGAAAAGATTGATTTGCATTTACCAAAAAAATTTTTTTGGGGCGAAATGGCGGACTTGATTTCAGGATGGGTATGCCTAGAATAAACTTTCTAAAGGCTATATAGTGGTGCGATTAGTTAAAAATCAAAATAAATGATAGACTTTGGCAAAGACAGCGATGGATAATGCGACCTGACACTGATGTAGCTTGACCTTGGAGTTCATCTCTAATCTCTTTGGAAGGAGTGCTGGGATCTTTGGTTACCATTCGTTTTATCCTTCTCTTCAATTTGTCATCAATTTTCCTCTTTTGGCCACATCCAGGGAGGTTCACTAGTCTTGTAGACCTTAAAGAAGACTTTTCACCACCTCCAACAAGTTCAGCTCTTCACATAATTTAATAGGCTTCGCTCCACTGATTCTGGCACAGTTGGATATTTTTCTCTAGCCCCCACGATTCCTGAGCTATCAGTGCTGTTAGTTTTGGTGCCTGATATGCTATTTATGCTCTGTTCTGTCACAAAGGCGGTGTCAGGCAGGAGCAGGCAAGGAGTGTGATTCTGAGCTCTGACACTGCCTGCCTCTGATTGGAGCTCTCAGTCACGCCCCCCTGCCTGACACTATGCCCCATTTCTGACATTACAGCTTAAATAGCACATCAAGCAACAAAACTACCTGCGCTTGTTACTCAGGAATGCTGGGAGCCAGAGATAAAATTCCAACTGTGCCAGAATCAGTGGAGCGACGCCTATTAACAGATGCTAAGAACTAGAATTGGTGGAGGTGGTGAAATGTCCTCTTTAAACTTCTGAATAACTTGTGCAATTGTATTAACAGGAACATCAATCTGTTTGGAGACGTCTTTATAGCCTTTACCTTTAACATGTTTTTCTATAATTTTCTCTCTCCTTAGCTTTCTTTGGTCCAAGCTGAGTAGGGTTCACACCATGATACTCTACCTAGGCAGACCGACTGATTACAAGATTGTGCCTCAAAATCAGCACCAAATTTCAACCTAAATCTGTGGATTCGGCAGCTGATTTGGCGTGACATGCTCCACTGATCACCCCAATCATCTGAGCCTAATCAGTGAGTAGAAGCTATAGAGGAAAGCGGAGAGTAATTTGAGGCAGAAGTCAAATTCCTCTTACATTTCCTCTGCGTAAACAGACCCCACAAGTTCTGAGGTTCCGACTGGCTTTTCGGTTATTTCGGTGTCTTTACCTATATAGTAATGTGACTCCAAGTAATTGTGCTGTGCCCCTCCAGTCCCCATTGTCTTTCTTCCCGTTGTATGTGCTTTCCTCTTGCACTTGTGATCCTGTGTTGTGCCTCTTGGGGGGTATCTGGCTGTCCATTGTTCTGCCGAAGAAGGGCAGCAAGTGTCAGTGTTGATACTAATGGTGGAGCATGCTGACGGCCTGGTATATACTGGGTGAACTAGTAGAGGATGAGGACATGAAAGATCAGAGAGGTGAACACCAATGGGGTAGTAAGGATGAAAGAGCAGGTCAAGGAAGCTAAGAAAGACATAGAGAAGGAGTCGGAGAGAGCAGGACATTGAAGAGCTGAAGATGGAGGCTGAGGAGAAGGACCTGGAGGCTGAAGGAGGTGGCTAAAAAGGCAGTACAGGGAGGACATTTCCAGAGCAGTGGTTCTGTTCCATGGGGCGTACCACCCAAGGCTGCAATACTTAACCCCTATACAAAAAAATTACCATTTCTATACCAAGATTAGTTTATCGTCTTCCCAAAAGAAGTCAAGATAAAAAATATCATATGAAGGACTTAATAAACACATAGTTACAATATTTACATGAAATAGACATAAACCTATACACACTCCTGACATACACTACGATCTTGGTACACAAGGGTGTGTCATGAGCTATATTAGAAGTTGTCCATACATAGTGACGAAAACATATCTGAGACACCCCGACACAATTGGTATAAATGATTAACAGGCGGACATATGGGAGACGACAATTATGGGGGAGTCCGTGACCTCTAACATGAAACCTTCAAAATGGACGCTTGAACATTGATAGCTGACGTATCTACTGTTCCTGTAACTACCTTTACAAAGACTTCAAAAAATTTCCAGTTTGTCTATTTAATAAAAAACCGTTCATGATATACCCCGTGCGTCACATGTCGATAACAATTACGAGCATCACCATTATTATTTTTTACAATATACAGCAAACATAGAAATGCAAAAACATTCTCATTCTCTACATGAATATAGCTTCTCTCCTGTGTGAATTCTCTGATGTTTAACAAGATGTGTTTTTCGAGTAAAACATTTTCCACATTCTGAGCATGAATATGGCTTCACCCCTGTGTGAATTCCCAGATGACTATCAAGAACTGATTTCTGGGTAAAACATTTCCCACATTCTGGACATGAATAAGGCTTTTCTCCTGTGTGAGCTCTCTGATGTGAAATTAGAGGTGACTTTTGGTTAAAACACTTTCCACATACAGTACATGAATATGGCTTCTCTCCTGTGTGAATTCTCTTATGTTTAACAAGATCGGATTTCTTTATAAAACGTTTCCCACATTCTGAGCATGAAAATGGCTTCTCCCCAGTGTGAATTCTTTCATGTGAGTCAAGAGTTGATTTATCAGTAAAACATTTCCCACATTCTGAACATGAAAACTGTTTTATTCCTGTGTGAATTCTACGATGTTTAACAAGTCCGGATCTGTCCATGAAATATTTTCCACATTCCGAACATGAAAATGGCTTCTCTCCCTTGTGACCTCTATGGTGTCTAACAAGTGTTGATTTCTGGGCAAAACACTTTCCACATTCGGAGCATGCATATGGCCTCTCTCCTGTGTGAATTCTCTGATGTGTAACAAGATCGGGTTTCTTGATAAAACATTTTCCACATTCTAGACATAAAAATGGCTTCTCCCCGGTGTGAGTTCTCTGATGTATAACAAGATTTGATTTCTTGATAAAACATTTCCCACATTCTGAACATGAAAATGGCTTGTCTCCTGTGTGGATTCTCTGATGTTTAACAAGAGATGATTTCTGAGTAAAACATTTGCCACATTCTGAACATGAAAATGGCTTCTCCCCTGTGTGGACTCTCTGATGTCTATCAAGTTGTGATTTCACCATAAAACATTTGCCACATTCTGAACATGAGCATGTCTTCTCTCTCTTGTGAGCTCTTGGATTTTCTCCCCTTCTGTGACTTTCATTTTGCTTCCCAGTCTGGGATGAATCAGAAGATTGGACGTGTATAATAGGATCAGATGATAGATCTTTGCTGTGAAGGGCTGAGGGTATATCTGGGGTAATGACATGTTCTTCATATGGATCTTGTGTCATACCATGATCCTCTGCTTTATAATCTGTAGATATCAGATGTCCCTCTGAGCTCCCGGTACAGTCATCTGACAAGAAGAAAATGGATTTTACTATCCTCAAAATTTACAAATTTCAATAAATAATTGGATAATATTGGCAAAACAGATGGCAATCTAACAGCTGTAGAGATCTCTGTACTAAAGATATCTATTACATTGATCCTCGCTCGTCTTTTTTCCAAATGAAATAACCCTAGTCTTGGTAATCTCTCTGGATAATTACTTTGGTTTCCCCTTCAGCTCTATTATGTCTTCCTTCGGCACACTACCCAAAACTGTACACCAATATTCCATGTAGCGGTACATATGAAAAGGGTTTAGATACCAAATACAAAAACAAGTACAATAAAACTAGCTTAGTGATCAACTCGTCCAATGGGAGAGAAGACCTGCGAGGGCGAAGAGAACGGAGAAGAAGACAGCAGGTGATGGATGGTACAATCTGTTCAGATGGTGCTGTAGAGGTTATAGGCTATCCTGAAGATCTAGGTTCTCAGGTCGCTCTTGAAGGTTATGATTGTGGGGACAGTGTCAGGTATTGTCCCCATCATTAGTACTAACAGCAGAGGATGAAGAAAAAGCCTTGTATACACAGAGATATTTCAGCTGTAATTTTATCATATTTCATATTCATAGCATGTGTGATAACCGAAAAGTATCACAAATTCATTCACATTTAATTTTCATTTTGGCCAAATAAGAGGATTTACTGTTGAAAAATCTGACAGAAGTTACTAAAATCCATTACAAGATAGTTTCTCCCATTAAACAAGTAGAATCTGTGACTCTTCTCTTCTTTATAAAGTGGTGACTCCCCACCTGGGCGGTTCCCTGTAGGAATGTCCTCCTCACACTCCTCATCACCACTCACATAGGGATCTTCCTTTATTGTTATGGCCATAACATTGTTCAGATCTTTATCCTGAGGCTGTGAAATAAATATTGTAAGTCAGCAACGAAGGAAAGAGACACAAGGACTTCACAGCCCGTCTACACATCATAGGGAATATCTCCATCTACCTGATCATCCTGTGGAAGAAGAGGACTGGGACATCTCTCCGGTGTTGTCCTCTTACTGGATCTACCTGTAGGAAACACAGACAGGGACTGAATTCATTCTCTTCATACAAATAATGGAAGTCCATGTGTATATAGTCATGTCTATTACCTGGTGATGTGAGGGGCTGGTGGTCCTCCATCATCACCTCCTTGTACAGATCCTTGTGTCCTTCTAAATACTCCCACTCCTCCATGGAGAAATAGACAGCGACATCCTGACACCTTATAGGAACCTGACAACACAATGATACAGTCATCACCCAGACCCCTCCAGTTACTGTATAATGTCCCAGCATTCCCAGCAGTGTCACCTCTCCAGTCAGCAGCTCCAGCATCTTGTTGGTGAGTTCTAGGATCTTCTGGTCATTGATCTCCTTCTCTATCAGGGGGTGAGGTGAAGGCCCTGGGATTAGGCTCAGTGTTCCTCCATATCCTTCATACACAGGAGCCTGATAGCGCCCACTAGAGGTCTTCTTCACTACTGTGTAATCCTGGTTATGGGGAGACACATTAATAAATCTCACTACATACATGTCCAGAGTCCATCACCTCTCCAGTCATATCATCTGTTATTACTATAGATAAGAATGATGTAATGTGATATCATCAGAATCTCTCACCTCTCCAGTAAGCTGGTAGATGATCTCTAGGGTGAGGCTTAATATCCTCTCCGCCATCTTGTTCCTGTCTCTTTTCATCCTTGATATTATATTGGTTAAATCTGAATGTGAAGAAGATAAACCACTCTGTAAACCTCACATAATCTCATGTATAAATTCATCACTTCTGTATTACATCATATTATACATGACTGCCAGGAGACGTAAGGGTGTCAGACCCCACAGATCATCTCCTGTTGAGAGGTCATCAGTATGAAAGATGGATTTGGGGCTGAAAAACCCCTTTAATAAATTCTTCCCGCTGTGTCTAAGAAACTTGAGGAGGGCACTTTAGCCATTTTTTTTGGCAAAAATTGCACCAGAATTGTGGAGTATTTTGCTTAGTAAATCTCCCCGTGGTACAGGCAGTGATACATCCTTCTTGGCTCCGTTCACACAGGACATACACGCAGCAGGTCAGTCTCTGGGGCACTTGCTGGTGACTGACCCGCTGTGATATACAGTAATAGTATAATGGAGGAGATGTCACCAAATACTAAAACCCCCGGGGCCGCAGACTTATGGAGAGATCCAAAAGTAATACGGTCTGTGTTACCCATAGCAACCAATCACAGCGCAACTTTCACTTCTCAAAGGCAACACACAAAATGAAAGCTGCGCTGTGATTGGTTGCTATGGGCTACAGAGACCGTTTGATAAAACTGCCCCATAACGTGACCCATCAGAGAATTCCCAGAAAATCCCAGACGAGGTGTCAGATAGTGGTGAAGAGCCCCATAATAATCCTGCCAGGACTGTGAGCGACCACCTACCTCCTCCTGTACAGCAGGTGTGGTTACAGGACCTCTGATGATGTCACATGTGCTGCCTCAGTGGATCCTTGTGGACTAAAAGACCTCTGATGATGTCACATGATTAGATTCTGCTGTTATAGCTTCCTCTCTGCAGGAGATGATAATTCCTAGAAAGATAGAGGACCTGTGATGATGTCATAGTCATGTGATCAGTGTCATATGTAGGAGGGGTCACATAATCAGTTATTACAGGTCTCTGTTGGATGAGGAGAAGTTATATGTCTGGATCAAGATGTAGTGGAGCTGTGTGTGACGTGTATGTAGCAGAGCTGTCTGTGTGTGACGTGTATGTAGCGGAGCCGTCTGTGTGTGACGTGTATGTAGCGGAGCTGTCTGTGTGTGACGTGTATGTAGCAGAGCTGTCTGTGTGTGACGTGTATGTAGCAGAGCTGTCTGTGTGTGACGTGTATGTAGCGGAGCCGTCTGTGTGTGACGTGTATGTAGCGGTGCCGTCTGTGTGTGACGCTCCCACATTACCTCACAGGATATGATGCCGTATCAGACTAACTTTATATGTCCAGGCACCATCTGCACGTTACAGGACACGACTGGTGACGGCTCCTACAGCTTTATATATGTGTAATGACAGTAACCTCTATTACAAAATTGTCTGACCATTGTACAAGCAATGCTACCTCCGATGCCGCCCCTGCTACCTCCTGTGTCACCCCCTCTACCTCATAGATTGTAAGCTCTTGCGAGCAGGGCCCTCAGTCCCATTGTGTGAATTGACTATTTCTTTGTAATGTATCTTTTTGTCTGTACTTGAACCCTACAAATTGTACAGTGCTGCGGAATATGTTGGCGCTATATAAATAAAATGTATTATTATTGTGTATATAGCAGAGCTGTTTGTGTGTGACGTGTATGTAATATTTCTGCAGTAGACAATAGGGCATATTTATCAATACAAGTGTGATGATTCTGCTTGAATATGGCTATGGCTCAGAGATGTATTTTGGTCTCTGGGTAGCGTATCTCTTTACTCATAAGGTGCGCAGCTATAATCCTAGGTGTATGTTGTCATAATGTGGCCACACTGTAACAATGGGGCTCCATTGTATTCCTATACAGCCCTGAGTGATCAAAGAAACAATAGTGCATTGTTCAAGCCTGGGCTGTTGATCAGACCTGCCTTATAACATTGTATCATTCCACTTGGTCTCAGCTCTATACAAAAGATCTGGACTTGATTGCATTAACTCATCAGACTTGCTGTTGCCGGTGACCTCATTCTGGGAGGTGGCATAAAGGGTATAAAAGATGAGGTAAGAGGTCTGTGGGAGGAGATTATGCTATGGAGTTGAGACAGACCATCACAGACTACAGGATATTACAGACTTTGACTGAGATGCTACTATGAGCAGGCAGGTTGGAATGCTGCTGCTGACGATGATGAGCCTACAAGAGACTGAGAGAGATTACAGAGAGACTAATGCTGAGAGACTGTGAAAAGCATGTAGGTGGGATTATTCTATTGATGCCACATGCTAGGAGTTAAGGCTGAGAAGCCTCCACTGGTGACTCACACATGCCATGTGTGAGTGTTGGACTATAGAGCCACATCAAGGACATGTGTGGTAAAGTAATTATTTCAATGTTATTCCCTTTTTATTTTATTTGTACTGTATCTTGTAACTAGTAACTGTTAATGCTTGTATATATCTGCATATCTGTTCTGAACTGCATGTGTTAGATGTTAATACCGACCCATTTAGGGGTTAATAAATATATAAAATTTAGAAGGCTTGTCTTGTATTTATCTTGTGAACCTGACACTCACTGGCGGTGAGTGTGGTTTTTATATGAAAGAGGACTCAGGGGTGGCCACAGCGGTGTTGGCGCACTGTGGATCTTTCACATTGGTGGCAGCGTAGTGGGATCTTAGGATAAACGGCGTGTGTTGGTGACCTTTATCACTCACATGCTGGGGATTATGGTAATCTTATGAGACAAGCTCGGTATTAAAGCAAGCATTAAGATACAGTGAAAGTTTGATACAGTGCTGTTCCCCTCCCTTACTCTTTGTATTCTATCCTATCTTTTATTTGGCAAATACCAGTGGATGGCTAGTGGGCTCAGAAGCAGAGCCCCAGAACTGCTGAACCAGGCTTTTGGAGATCCTGAGCGTATGGCTGAAATGGAGGCAGCCACAGCCATGCAGAGAATCGAGCAGAGTCCGGATTTTGGGGCTAGGCCAGGAAGTGCGGCAAGCAGCTCGGTCCCAAGGATTACTTCACCAGGAGGGACCAGTAGCCCCAGCCTTGCTAGGCGAATAGCTTCATACTGGCAAACGGCCCTGCAGCACTTACTCACCAGGGACCCTAACATATACCTGCAGGCGTTGTACTGTTTTCAGGAAGCTGTAGAACGAGAACGGCAGGCTGATCGTGAGGCTGCTGAGCGACAGGCAGAGAGAGAGAGGAAGGCTGCTGAGCGACAGGCCGAGAGGGAGTATCAGCTTGAGCTGAAGAGGCGGGAAATCTCCCAGCAGGCACAAACCACCCCTGCGCAAACTCCAACAACCCTGCAGAGACCCTCAAGGTGGAAGGAGAAGCCAGGCCGGAGTTCACCACAGCCATCTGTCGTCAGGTCGGGTGAGACAAACTATGCCCCGGGTGGTCCCTCCCCTGTCCCAAGAACTCTGGGCACCCTAGTGACCTTCCCCAAACCCCAAGGGGAGGTGCGGCGGGGCCATGCCTGTAACCAGACAGGACATTTCAAGGAGGAGTGCCCCAACCGCCCTGAGAACTTCCCTGCTTCCCAAGCCACAGCAGGTGGCCCATCTGTGTATCTGGACGGGGGTGCAGGAAAAGGAATGCGGACTGTGGGACTATTGACTGATTTGCCTAATAATGTACTGTTGGGAACTGATTTGGGGACCTATGATGTCCCAATATGGGGTGGGGAGCACCCCAATTTACTGTGTTAAACTGTCTATGATTAATGCTGATAATGTGTCTGTCATATCTGCAGAGAGGACCCGTAATCCCCCCTCTGAGATACTTCCCATGGCAGTAAGTGTAAATGCTAATGAGTTGCCTTCAGCTGAGAGCAGGGAAGATGCAATTGAACTTCCTGCAACCCAGCTCAGCAAAAATGTTATTGATGCCTTATTCACCCCCGTGCTAGGAGCCAATGAGACTTTATCTGTAGACACACCCACATCTGCGGGGGCGTCTCCCTCCCAGCTTGTTAATATGTCTACTGCAGATCTCATTGAGGCCCGGTGTGAATTAACAATTGCTATTGAAGGTACTGTCAATGTAATTGCCAATGCTTGTTGTGAAAGTGTACAGGGTAGCTCTTCTGAGTCACTGGAAGCGACTTCTACTATTTTGCCCAGTGCATCCGATGAGCACTCAACTGCTGACCATGTGCCAGGTGGTCAGGTAGGCTATGGGGATCTCATGGCTGGTAGTGCGGTGTTAGCCCGCAGCCAGAGTGCTACAAGGGTGGAGGGCGATCCGACCCTTGAACCGTTGCCTACACCACCTGGAGTCGGTGCTGAGACCGCCATGACTAGCCTCACTCCCATGAAGCCGGAGGAGTCCGGCTGGTATGAGACAAACACGTCTCTTCTGTCCAGTTCTATTCCAGGAGTGCCCATGGCCCAAGTGCAGATGGCATGGGGTGCTGGAGGTGAGATCCCAGAAGGGGGTATGTCAACTGTATTACCTGTCAATGTATTGTGGGGGGATGGTTTGGGGAAGCCTGATCTCAGTCATTTGCCCAAGGTATCACCATCACCCACCCAAGTACAGGAGGAACAGGATGTAGGTTTGGAAGCAAAGGGGGAGGTGCAGAACCCCCTAGAACTCTCCCAACTAGCTGCTAGTGTGGGGAAGACCCTGAGAGAGCAGGACAAGGGTAGCCAGGAGAGCAGAGATTGCCGGGATGGGATCTCTGGAATGGTATCCCAAGGGCCTGAGGTCATGAGTGTAAAGCTACGGGATGCCCGCACTCAGAAAGCGGACCCAGAACAGGCAGGAGGTAGCCAAGTGTACGTGGCTCAGAGCCTGGGCCTTAGAAGTGTCCCTAGTCAGACTAGAGAGACAGAAGGGGCCGGAAGCTATGTAACATGCACCTCTCTTTTGTCTCACTTCAGCCAAGAGTTCAGAGATGCTGTCCAAGCTGACCCTAGTCTGGACATATTGAAGGCGCGTGCCACTCAACCACCTTCGGAGTCTGACAAGGCCCGAGTCTGCTGGGACCCCGGGGGGAGGTGAGGGAGCCTTGGGGCCAGAGCCTGAGAAGCTGGAGGCGGAGGTGCTTTCAGAAGAGGGGCATAGGCCCCCACTTCCTACAAGCCCCATCTAAAGGGGGAGGTGTGATGATTCTGCTTGAATATGGCTATGGCTCAGAGATGCATTTTGGTCTCTGGGTAGCGTATCTCTTTACTCATAAGGTGCGCAGCTATAATCCTAGGTGTATGTTGTCATAATGTGGCCACACTGTAACAATGGGGCTCCATTGTATTCCTATACAGCCCTGAGTGATCAAAGAAACAATAGTGCATTGTTCAAGCCTGGGCTGTTGATCAGACCTGCCTGATAACATTGTATCATTTCACTTGGTCTCAGCTCTATACAAAAGATCTGGACTTGATTGCATTAACTCATCAGACTTGCTGTTGCCGGTGACCTCATTCTGGGAGGTGGCATAAAGGGTATAAAAGATGAGATAAGAGGTCTGTGGGAGGAGATTATGCTATGGAGTTGAGACAGACCATCACAGACTACAGGATATTACAGACTTTGACTGAGATGCTACTATGAGCAGGCAGGTTGGAATGCTGCTGCTGACGATGATGAGCCTACAAGAGACTGAGAGAGATTACAGAGAGACTAATGCTGAGAGACTATGAAAAGCATGCAGGCGGGATTATTCTATTGATGTCACATGCTAGGAGTTAAGGCTGAGAAGCCTCCACTGGTGACTCACACATGCCATGTGTGAGTGTTGGACTATAGAACCACATCAAGGACATGTGTGGTAAAGTAATTATTTCAATGTTATTCCCTTTTTATTTTATTTGTACTGTATCTTGTAACTAGTAACTGTTAATGCTTGTATATATCTGCATATCTGTTCTGAACTGCATGTGTTAGATGTTAATACCGACCCATTTAGGGGTTAATAAATATATAAAATTTAGAAGGCTTGTCTTGTATTTATCTTGTGAACCCGACACTCCCTGGCGGTGAGTGTGGTTTTTATATGAAAGAGGACTCAGGGATGGCCACAGCGGTGTTGGCGCACTGAGGATCTTTCACAACAAGTCTGAAAATTTTCTATCTACATTTGCACCAAAATTTATGGTACACGGCCCTTATTAAATATTTATGAACAGAGTGAGTCAGAATGAACAGAAATATACGCTGGTTGGACACTTTTGAGAAATGTGCCCCAGAATTGGCGTGGTTTAGCAGTGTCTCACTTTATGACACATTCATGAAACAGAAAAGAACGAATATTATTATTGTTTATTTATATAGCACCATTAATCCCAGGGTGCTGTACATTATTATATTAATTCCATGGTGCTGTACATTATTATATTAATCCCATGGTGCTCTGTACATTATTATAGTAATTCCATGGTGCTCTGTACATTATTATATTAATCCCATGGTGCTGTATATTATTATATTAATTCCATGGTGCTGTACATTATTATATTAATTCCATGGTGTTGTACATTATTATATTAATCCCATGTTGCTGTACATTATTATATTAATCCCATGGTGCTCTGTACATTATTATAGTAATTCCATGGTGCTGTACATTATTATATTAATTCCATGGTGCTGTACATTATTATATTAATTCCATGGTGCTGTACATTATTATATTAATTCCATGTTGTTGTACATTATTATATTAATCCCATGGCGCTGTACATTATTATATTAATTCCATGGTGCTGTACATTATTATATTAATCCCATAGTGCTGTACATTATTATATTAATCCCATAGTGCTGTACATTATTATATTAATCCCATGGTGCTGTACATTATTATATTAATCCCATGGTGCTGTACATTATTATATTAATCCCATGGTGCTGTACATTATTATATTAATCCCATGGTGCTGTACATTATTATATTAATCCCATGGTGCTTTACATTTGAGGGTTTACATGCGGTACACAAAATATACAACACAAATATAATATAATCCTAACAGTGAATATGGTGCAGACCAAATTTAAGATGGTGTAAATTGGTGGAGTTTATGCTAATTTACTTTGTGTGCCACATATTTGTCTCCTCAGTAAGCGAGGGATGATTTGTGCCTGCTGATTTTTGTGGCAATTATTTGTCTCATCGTGAAGCTGGACACTTTTAGTCGGATGGTATTTGAGTCAGAATTTCGGCACTTGTAGAAATACTCCGGATTTATGAAGATCCAAACGACAGTTTCATAAACATGTCAAAAACTATGAACAGGATTCAGTTTTTTGGTTTATTTTTCAATTGTGATTTTTATTGAGGTTTTATAAAATATATAAAACAATGGGAAACAATAAACTTTGTAGATACAAAGGAACAAAGACAGTATACAATCGAAATAGCAACAGGCAACAAAATGTCAAGAGGCAAGGGGAATAACACCATTAGAGATGAGCGAATTTCTCAAAAGTTCGAAAGTACCAAAAAAAATTAGCTTCGATCCGAATTACTTTGTGGCGAATAAACAGCTATTTCCGGGCTGCAGAGAGCCGTTGTGGGCGGAAAAATGGCGGAAGCCCTTGGATGCCACGGTCATGTCTCTCTCTCTCTCCAGTATGGACAACTTTTATTCATGTGGAAGGATCTGCTAACAAGCAAAGACACGCCTACCCAATCACATCACTAGAGAACATCATGTGACCTTCAGATGTCACAAAGGTCCTTACTAAATATTCGTTACCACGAAGCATCAGGAAATCCGGAATCATGGCGAATCGAAGATTTCTTGAAATTCGGATCGAATTCCACTTCTGCAGGATCGATTCGCTCATCTCTAAACATCATCATGGAAAGACCTCGTAATATACAGTAGGTGTCCCAGATGGACTGAAACGCCTCAGCAGTGTCATGCAGTGCAGCAGTCAGATTTTCTAGGCTGTGAATATCTTTCATGCAAGTTAACAAATCTACATCTGTGGGGGGATTAACGCGTTTCCAATGACTTGCAATTAGAGTCTTGGCAGCCATGCACAGGTAATGGAACAATCTAGACAACTTCTTTCCTAATTTCCTGGAGGGTATGTTAAGTAGATAAGTAAGGGGGTTGAGTGGGATTACCTGTATAAAGATTATCGGTCATCTCCTTCACTCCCAACTAAATACTCTGCATCTGCGGGCATTCCCAAAAAACGTGGAAGTGTACCTACTGCAGCTTGGCATCTCCAGCAATCAGAGGGAATCACCAGGTTCAGGGAGTGGAGGAGGGCCGGGGTATGGCACCAATGCATCAACATCTTATATTGAGTCTCTTTAAAGGTCACACACAAAAGACCCATGTTCCCTAAGCTTTTCTGCATTTAGTATGGTGGCATGGATGCACGTGACCATATAATCTGCCATTGAACCGGCCCATAGCTTCCTCCCATTTATTCATGTACCTATGGGCAGGAGGCTCTCATCCCTCTGGGGAGGAGAGAAGTTGATACATGGTAGAAATCAGACCCTTCGTAGAGATTCTAGCTCGACACCCTTTCTCAAAAGGTAGTTGGAAGGAAGACCTTCGCACAACCAAATAGAATAAACACCCAATGGACAATTTGTTGAAAGTGAAGCCATGCAGCTGTGAGGAAGCTGTGAAGTATTCGAAGGGCCTATGTTCAAATGTCGACGGGTCCACCAAGTCAGCTACTCTAAACAAACCCGCCCTAGACCAAGCACAGACCATGGTGCTTGTCAGTCCATCCAGGTGGAGCGGTACCCCAGTGGGCCAGGCCGAGTCTTTGTAAGGTGCTGCAAACTTGAACACAAGTCATTACAGTAATGGTGGAGACAGTGAAGGGTCTGTGATTCATCTCACTGCATTATACAGAGCACTCAGTTCTGAAAAACTTACAGGCAATAGTTGGGAATAGAAGAATTTATTCAGCTATAAGCAATTACAGGCAAACTAATGATAGAAATCATAGACCAGATTGAGGGAGTAGATCTCTGCTGCTGTATACAGAGGCTTTAAACATACTTTCTACTGACAGTCAGTCCTGCAGTTCCTGCTGTGAAAAATATTTTGTTAAGGACTTTTTGGGCAAGGGTTAAAATTTTTTTTCAAATAAAATACATACAAAATGTTGTTCAATCGCTGATTCCGCCTGTACTAATCCAAAAAAAAGCTCTAACGATTATTTTTGTTGTTCGCCCAGTTTATAGTGTAACATAACCTGCGCCAATCTTAAAAAAAAACCTTGTTATTTAATGTTTTTATTTCTGCTCTGCTCAAGTTACTGGCGGTGCAGTCGCTGCTGTGCCACTGAGTGGAATCCACTGCATTTCGACAACTGATGGCAGCGCACAGTCTCCATGGAGAATACCTATCCACCATTATAACTCTAGGAAAGTTGTCCCTGCTTAATAACACCATGTGGGCCTCTCCTTGTAAATGTCCATTTGGGAAAAGGTGCCCGTCACCAACAATACGTGGTGCAGCACTTATGGGCAGAGACAATACATTAGATGTCATGACGCACTGGCCTGGTGCTTTCTATTACTAACATTGCCTCATGGGTGCAGGGCAGGCACAGTTTGAATACCAGATGGGACCCATCCATCTTCTCCACACTGGACCATCTCCCGCCCCCAATTTCACCAGGACCGGCCATTGCTTACACTCCCCTTTCTCATTTCATGAATGTAAAGTGAAGGGGACATTGAGTGACACTATTACATCAGTTTGAGCAGCAGTATATGGTGAATAAACCACAGACACTACAGAGTGGATAACTGTGAGAAAAAGAACAGATAGTCCAGCTTTTTCAGCTGACAGGCCAGGCACGCTGACAGTATGCCCCAAATTGTTCTGGAAATTTTGTAAATTGACACTGCGCCAACACAATGCTGATGTGGCATGTGCTCCCATGCTGGGATAACCAGCAGGATAATCCAGGTCCTTTTCTGCCTGCCAAGTGCTGTTCTCACAGTCAGAGAATCCTTTCCATTTCACAAGATATTCTAGATTTTCAGGTGGCAGGCCTAGAATATTGTGAGTACAATCTCCACCAGATCGTCTCTAGATCTGATCTGTCACTAGGCACAAACATAAATTCTAAGTTAATCTTCTTAGCAATAGTAAATCATTGCCATGTAATTTCTCTAGGGAACATCTTTCTTGCCATCAGCATGTCTTAGTATGTCTGGTACCTGTAGTTCTCCTCCAGAAGATTTGCATGTTCTCTGATTTTCCTGAAACTTGATTCTTGTGTTTGGTTCGTCTCTGATTCCAGGGGTGCACTATTTTGGGGGAAGTGACAGTATTTAGTAACAGTAACTTTTTCTAGGTCCTGCAATAGATCCTTTCAATTCTTTAACGTGTACCCATCGTTTCAGGTGACATTTCAGGATAAGCCGTTATGTGTGTATAAGATGTGTAACACTACACCTGGTGATATGAATATGTATATGGAGTATTCTTCAGTTTTCCCCTCTGTATGCCATATCTTTAGTTTGCATTCACTGGTGAAGACTATCTGCCATACACTGCACACAGTAAGAAGAGAAGAATCTGCTTTACAACTGACTCCCTCTCCAAAAAAGCCCCAGGACCACGCAGGACATATACAGAGAAGTACTGACTTGTACTGAGGTCAGTCAAGTGCTCTGTTAATTCCTACTCACTCCTCCCCACTCCATAGACTTCTATAAACACAAGTTTCCTTACTCATGTGACGTGCAGTCCATCAGACATTAACCTGTTCCCCCTAGGAATTTAATTAAAATGTCCCCCACCAGTTGCCCACCCCCCCAGTTTCATAACCCCCTCCCAGTTTCATAACCCCCTCCCAGCTGCCCCTACAGTATATATTGTTCCCCTACAGTTTCCCCCAGTACAAATAAAGAAAAAAAAACATAATACTCATCTTGCCTGTTCCCCTGATCCATCTGGGGAGCTGCAGGCAGTGTAAGAAATATTTGTGAAACTGTCAAAACTAAAAATGACTTCTATGCTGTGTGATTTCTCTGATGTCTAACAAGACTTGCTGCCCAGGTATAACATTTACCACATTCTGAACATGAAAATGGTTTCTCCCCTGTGTGACTTCTCTGATGCTGAACAAGATCTGCATACAAGGTGAAACATTTACTACATTGTGAACAGGAATAAAGCTTCTCTGTAGTGTGAATTCTCTGATGTGTAACAAGAGTTGCTTTCCAGGTAAAACATTTCCCACATTCTGAACATGAAAATGGCTTCTTCCTTTTGTGAGTTTTCTGATGTCGAGCTAGATCTGCATTTGAAAAAAAACATTTCCCACATTGTGAACATGAATATGGCTTCTCTCCTGTGTGAATTCTCTGATGTTTAACAAAACTTGCTTTCCAGGTAAAACATTTGCCACATTCTGTGCATGAATATGGTTTTTCCCCCGTGTGAGTTCTCAGATGTAGCAAAAAGTGGGTTTTTGCAATAAAACATTTCCCACATTGTAAACATGAGAATAGGTTCTCCCCTGTGTGAATTCTCTGATGTTTAACAAGACTTGTTTTCTCACGAAAACATTTGCCACATTCTGAACATGAAAATGGCTTCTCTCCTGTGTGAATTTTCTGATGTTTAATAAGACTTGCTTTCTCATGAAAACATCTCCCACATTCTGTGCATGAAAATGGCTTCTCTCCGGTGTGAATTCTCAGATGTTTAGCAAGACTTGCTTTCCAGGTAAAACATTTGCCACATTCTGGGCATGAAATCTTCTCTTTCGTGTGAGTTCTCAGATGTAGAAAAAAATGGGTTTTCGCAATAAAAGATTTGCCACAATCTGAACATGAATATGGCTTCTCTCCAGTATGAATTCTCTGATGTTTAACAAGATTTGTTTTCTCACGAAAACATCTCCCACATTCTGTGCATGAAAATGGCTTCTCTCCTGTATGAACTCTCTGGTGTTTAATAAGACTTGCTTTCTCATGAAAACATTTCCCACATTCTGTGCATGAATATGGCTTCTCTCCTGTGTGAATTCTCAGATGTCTAGCAAGACTTGCTTTCCAGGAAAAACATTTACCACATTGTAAACATAAAAATGTATTCTCTCCTGTGTGAGCGCTTTGATGTTCTCCCTTTCTGTGACTTTTATTTTGCTTCGCAGTCTGTAATAGATCAGAAGATTGGATGTGTATAATAGAATCAGGTGGTAGACCGTGGTAGTGAGGGGCTGAGGGTATATCTGGGGTAATGACTTGTTCTTCATATGGATCTTGTTTGATACCATGATCCTCTGCTTTATAATCTGTAGATATCACATGTTCCTCTGAGCTCCTGGTACAGTCATCTGACAAGAAGAAAATGGATTTTACATAATATAACCTCAAAAATCTACTGATATTATGTTACATTTCTATATAATGAGTTCCATATATATATATATATTATAAGGGATGGAGCAGAATTCAGTTATCTCTGGAGTTTCTTCTCTAGTCGTATTCCTTCACAGATACAAACAGTCTACACTCACCGAACAACACTCGTGTCCCTACATCAGCGACCATGTTCCAGACTCGTGACCCGCACTGAACACGGCAGTGGTTACATGACAGATATCATCACTTCTGGTGACTGGACTGCTGGAGCATTTATAATGTAATTTATGTGTTTTTCATGTTATACAATATCCTGTCTATAGTGAATTTCTGAAATCATTCTGACAACCCCTTCAATGCACAGTGTGTTGTCACCCAGAACGTTCACATTTCATCCATATTTAATTGTGATTTTGTCTGAATGGGGGAATATACAGCTGAAATATCTGACACAGCTTAAAAAATACAAAAAATAATCTCTTCCAGTAGAATCTGTGAATGTTCTGTGGTATATTCAGTGGTGACTCCTCACCTGGGCGGTTCCCTGTAGGGATGTCCTCCTCACACTCCTCATCACCACTCACATAGGGTTCTTCCTTTATAGTCATGGATATAGCATTAATATTGTTCAGATCTTCTTCCAGAGTCAAAAGCTGTGAAATAAATACTTTAATGTCAGCAGACGAATGGAGAAGTCACAGAGAACGTTCTACATGATCAGAAAAATAAAAAAATCCTGACAGTAGGAGTTATCTGAGTAAAATTTCCAATCTCCTACAAGCTGGAAGTACACCTTATGGACAAAAGTACTGGGAGCTGTCCACATTACACCTCCTGGAGCTTTTCTGACCTGATAAAGTCGCTCCTCCTTCCTTCCACTCTCGACTTTCGGGTGTTGGATTGGGCTGAGGTCAGATCTCTAGCGGACAGTCAAGTCGTTCCACACCAAACTCCCCCAACCAGGCCTTTATGGACCTTGCTTTGTCCACTGGGGCACAGTCATGTACTATATAGGAATACTACATAAAGGTACCATTTACTATTCCATACAATGTACTTGGAAACTCAGAATGGGGTGGAATTAGAAAAAAACCTGCAATTGTACCATTTTCTTATGGGTTTAGTTTTCACAAAATTCACTATGTGGTATAAATGTCACATCGCCTAAATGTACAGCGGAGACCTGGAGTTAATGCCCACGTTCAGAGTCTACTCTGATCGCGGGCATTGCAGGCCAGGATTACCCGCTCAAAGTATAAAAAACTCCCCCGGGGCCCACGTACCAAGATCACAGGAGCCAATCTGTTCCCATGGCAACCGGAAAGTCTCCTGATGGCTTCCAGGCCAGCAATAGGGATATTACTATTGCAGCTGGTCTATGACCAGCCTCAATACTAACATAGTGAAAGTCCCATAGACTGCAATACAGTTATGTTGCAGGCTATGGGACTTTCAGTCAAACAATTTCAGGTTCAAACCCCTAAAGGGGGCTAATAAAAAAAATATATAATAAAAACTAAAAGTTTAAATCAGCCCCCTTTCCCTAGAATACATATAAAACTAAAAAATTACTGTGAAACACATACACATTAGGTATCCCTGTGTCTGAAAACGCCCGGTCTACAAATCTAAAAAAATATTTTTCCATATGGTGAACGCTGTAGCAGGAAAAAAAAAATCAAAAGTGCCGAACTGCCTTTTTTTTCACTGTTTCACCTCTAATAAAAATTTGAATAAAGAGTGATCAAAGCAATAGACATTCCCCCAAATGGTATAACTAAAAAGGACACCTGACCCCGCAAAAAAAGACGCCCAATGCATCCCTGCACATGGAAGTATAAAAAAGTTACGGATGTCAGAATATGGCGACTTTTAAAAAAATATATTTTTGCACAGTTTTGGATTTTTGTTAAGGGGTTAAAATGTAAATAAAACCATATAAATTTGGTATCCCCGGAATCGTACCGAAACATAGAATACTGGTGACATGTCATTCTGGCTGTAGAGTGAACGCCGTAAAAACGAAGCCTGTAAGAAAGTCACACAAATGCACTTTTTCTTCAAATCCACCCCATTCTGAATTTTTTTCCAGCTTTCCAGTACATTGTACAGAATAATAAATGGTAGCATCATGAAAAAAAAATTTGTCCCGCAAACATTAAGACCTCATATGGCTCTGTGAACGCAAAAATAAAAAAGTTATTGGGTTTGAAAGTGGGGGGGGGAGGAGTCAAAAACGAAAATTGAAAAATGTCACTGGTGGGAAGGGGTTAAGAAAAAAAAATTTTTTTGCAAAGTTTTCAATTTTTGTAACGGGTTAAAATGTAAATAAAACAATATAAATTTGGTATCCCTGGAATCGTACCGAAAAATAGAATACAGGTGACAGGTCATTTTGGCTGAGTGAACGCCGTAAAAACGAAGCTTGTAAGAAAGTTGCACAAATGCAGTTTTTCTCCAGTTCCACCCCATTCTGAATTTTTTCCGGCTTCCCAGTACATCGTACAGAATAATGAATGGCACAATTATGAATAACAATTTGTCCCGCAAACATTAAGACTTCATATGGCTCTGTTATGGGGTTTGGAAGGCGGGGAGTCAAAAACAAAAATCGAAAAATGTCACCGGCGGAAAGGGGTTACTATATACAGTTTTTTGCTGAGTTTTAATACTTTCAGAAAAATTGAAAAACTTTGAAAAATACAAAAATGTCATTGCCGGGCATATTGTAGTTTTTATTGACACCGTGAGCAGTTAGTCACTCAGGGGATTAATATTTTTACATTTTGGGCATTTTCAGTTTTTCTTTTTTAACAAATTTTCAAAAATATCTACATTTCTGGGTTTTTTTCTGTCAAGATGGGGAGCTGAGTGTACATTAATGAGAAATAAAATGAACTTTTTTGCTTTTAGCAAATGGCTGCAATGAAACAGAGTGAAAAATTTAAAGGGGTCTGAATACTTTCTGTACCCACTGTATATTGTAGGCGTTGTTGGAGGGTGGGCCCTCAGAAATATTTTATCTGACACTGTTTGAATACCAAATGTGTTTATGTTTATCTAGGGAAAGGGGGAGATTTGAAATTTCTTTTCTTTTTTTAATTTAATTTTTAGACCCTCTAGGGGACTTGAACAATAGGATGGGTGACTAAAATATACTACTAACAGGCCTGAGAGCCTTCAGTAGGCTCCCGGCTCTCAGTAACTTATCTCTGCCCGCAGATCATGCTCCAAGGGGCAGCTATCTCAAGCAATATGGTGGCATCCTTGCTCCACCACATTACAGAAGGCTAGGTCGCTATTCATCAAGGCTTCTGCCTGCAATCAGGCAGTTTCTGATTGTAGACATCGCAAATGGACACCCAGTGGTTATGGCACCTCCTCATTTTTAGAGTAGATGTTAGGTAGGGGTTAAAGGCTGAGGTCCAATACTATGCTCCATGTAGATAGTGGAGATATTAGATGATGGCTCATTGACAACCTCCAGAACTTCATACACACGTATACTCGGCATGGCTAGACGTGCTTCAGGTTAGCTAGAAGATTGTGAGAAGACAACATGTAATGTCTATGGTCAGCTTTATCCTCCAACTCCACCTCTCATTACACAAGTATAAACATCTAATACTGCTGGATAACCCAAGACTGACCACAAGGACTTCACAGCCCGTCTACACATCATAGGGAATATCTCCATCTACCTGATCATCCTGTGGAAGAAGAGGACTGGGACATCTCTCTGGTGTTGTCCTCTTACTGGATCTACCTGTAGGAAACACAGACAGGGACTGAATTCATTCTGTACATACAAATAATGGAAGTCCATGTGTATATAGTCATGTCTATTACCTGGTGATGTGAGGGGCTGCTGATCCTCCATCATCACCTCCTTGTACAGATCCTTGTGTCCTTCTAAATACTCCCACTCCTCCATGGAGAAATAGACAGCGAAATCCTGACACCTTATAGGAACCTGACAACACAATGATACAGTCATCACCCAGACCCCTCCAGTTACTGTATAATGTCCCAGCATTCCCAGCAGTGTCACCTCTCCAGTCAGCAGCTCCAGCATCTTGTTGGTGAGTTCTAGGATCTTCTGTCCATTGATCTCCTCCTGTATCAGGGGGTGAGGTGGAGGCCCCAGGATTGGGCTCAGGATTTCTCCATATCCTTCATACATAGGAGCCTGACAGCGCCCACTAGAGGTCTTCTTCACTACTGTGTAATCCTAGTTATGGGGTGAGACATTAATAAATATCACTACATACATGTCCAGAGTCCATCACCTCTCCAGTCATATCATCTGTTATTACTATAGATAAGAATGATGTAATGTGACATCATCAGAATCTCTCACCTCTCCAGTAAGCTGGTAGATGATCTCTAGGGTGAGATTTAATATTCTCTCCGCCATCTTGGTTTTCATCTTTGATCTTACAGTATATTGTTGGAACCTGAATTGATAGAAGATGAGTCAATGCTAAAACCACATATAATAATCACGATACAAAGTACATTTAGAATATGTAATGCCTCTTATGATTTTTGGAGAGTGGACAATTCTCTCTGACACACTACACATTTTATTCCTGTCCACACCTCATGCACGCCCACTTTGATGATTTTTTGGGAAATTTCTTGACCCTGTGTGCCCTCACCACTGAACTTCTACAGCTCCCTTAGATTCTGTCTAACAGGAGACCCACAAGACGATCTTTCAAGGTAAATGCATCTCAATAGCAATGGGGCTAAAACGGGACTCCAGGTGGCCGCTTCTTAAGTATGAGATGAGGCTCCATAGATCGGATCTTGTCCTTTCCACCCAGTAGATCTTAACTTAGACCTCCAGTCCCCAATTAGGCACCTCTCCCTGACTACAGTGACAACACTGGTGCAGTACACTAAAGAATACAGCAATAAACCACACCCCTTTTGACCAGACTTAGTATCTTAATCCACAGGTAATTAAAGACCCTTCAGGTACCGCACACTACACAGTCTTACACAACTATCTTTCTTTCTCCGTGCCACCCACCCTGATGACGGAGGCATTGATCCCTCATAACGTGGACAAGCAGGGCAAAGTAAGGAATTTGGGAGGCCGAGATAGACTGACGTACCTAGATTCTAAAATATGCTTAGATGTTTCCACAAATGGAAGCCAAACTATTTCATGACTTTATGACTGGAACAGGGACCCCAAATTCAATGTAGTTACATTACTGTCATCCTGAAGCCAGGGAAAGTCCACCCCACCTTCCCATAGCACCCCATTGCTCTCCTGAATTCTGACTTAAAGATATCTACAACTTGATCGTTGTAGCTCTTTGGTGTCTTAACTCTACCACATGGATCAAGTGGGATTCTCAATCCCATTGCCTACGTAAAGATGTCACCAATCTGGGAGTAGTGTTGGATCTACTCTTTAGGCTTGATCCGGTGCTTTATGTTCCGGGCCTTTCACTGTGTTGACTTTTGAGGCCCTTTTTTTGCAGGTGCTAGAGGGTCGCTATTCTATCCCAAATGCTTTACTAGGTCTCTTACATGGAGACTCACCTCTGTTTTCAATTTTGAATGGCAAGCAAACAGAGGATCCAGCGGAGAGTGTTTCCCGGACGTTGTTGACACTCTGTCCTCACAAGAACACAGAAAACCCCTCTATCGAGCCTAGGGAGATCAGACTTAGCATGAAACGTAGCATTGTCTAAACAGGTTTGTGATACACGGTTTTCACCCGACCAGTACTCGAGTCTACAACAATGCACAGATCTAAAAATTCTGTTTCGATTTCTATGACATCCTTAGTAACTCTAAGATTATTATTGTCGCGGAGGTCGTCCACAAATCCTGGTGAGGCCGCCACATGGCACCCCAAAATCAGGATGAGAGACAATGTAACGGTCATACCAGATCAGAGATCCCTGAGGACCAGATGGAGAAAATGTCCTCCTGCTCCCTATATGTAAATTATAAGGAGGCAGAGACAGTGTCAAGCCCATTGAAGCTCCCATCACTTACTGGTAATACTGGCCTTGAAAGTGAAAATAATTGTGAGACAGCCAGAAAGTGAGACAACGACATAGTCCCTTCACATGAACACCCCATGAACCCCATCACAATCTAACCCGCCGTGATATACAGCACCAGAATAGTGGAGGAGATTTCACTAAAATATATAGTGGGTAAAAGTCACACGGCTGGGACCCCTCAATGTTGTCACACTTATCATAAGTGTCTGTAACGGCACAACCCCTTTAAAAGCAGGTTCTCCCTGGTGTGACATGGATCTAGAAGGTGGCGCTGCTGGCTCCGGGTGTGTAGGATTTGCAGTCTTTTGGGTTCCACCTACCAGACCATCAAAGGTAACACACTCGAAGCCTCGGCATTTTTTGTAGCAGAGTGGTCAAAGAACAATAAGAAAATATGTCTCTTATAAATGTAACCCTTAAACTGCCTGGGGGTGGAGCCTAATACTAACAGTAATAAGAGGGTGTGTGGACACAGGGGGCTGTACCTAATACTAACAGTTATAAGAGGGGTTGTGGACATGGGGTAGTGCCTAATACTAATAGTCACGGGGTGGGGGCTGAACATAGGGAGCAGTGCCTAATAATTAGAGGAGGTGGTGCCTAAAAATAATAGTTGTAAGAGGAGTCATGGACACAGGGGGTGGGGCCTAATAACAGTCACAAGAGGTGGAATGGATGCAGGAGCTGAGACAGCACCACCTACTGGATCCCTCCAGACCAGGGAGACCCTACCTCTAACCTCTCCATTCTAGTATCTACCAGAGGACGAGCCAGCAGGAACACTGGAACAAACCGTCCTGTGTGGCCCTCACTGCCGGGCTCGTCTCCCAATAATTACTTGTAATCTATCTGATAAAGAGGCCTCGGTGCTCAAAAACCTGCAGAGATCATGTCCTGGGGTCACTGCTGTAGGACGTCTGACACCAAAGTCACAGAATTCCCAGAACATCCCAGACGAGTTGTCAGATAGTAGTGAAGAGCCCCATAATAATCCTGCCAGGACTGTGAGCGTCAGGGCCGGCATCAGCACCCAGCTTACCTGGACAAGTGTCGAGACCCCAAGCACGGCAGAGGCGTAATGGTACGGGGTGCAGGGCCTGCGGCCGGCTGGAAATGGCCGGGGCCCGGCCGCTATACATACTGCTAATGGAAAGGAGTCAGCCTAAGGGAAGTGACTAAAAATAAAAAAATACTTATACACACCTCTCCTGGGCTCAGCATCCTCTCTGGGGGTCTTCCGACCGGAGACGGAGGTAATGATGTCATCGCGCCCCACATGAACGCTGAGTCCCAATCACAAGCCCCAGCAGTGACGTCTGGGGCATGTGACCTCAGTCGTAAGGCAGAAGAGGACTGAGGAAGATGTTAAAGACAGTAGGAAGGAGCGAGAATACACAGGAGAGCAGGAGCATGTAATACTGTGTGGGGGACACTGTGGGCATATAATACTATGTGGGGGCCACTGTGGAGCATATAATACTGTGTGGGGGGTTCAATGTGGGCATATAATACTGTGTGGGGGCCACTGTGGAGCATATAATACTGTGTGGGGGCCAATGTGGAGTAGGACTATTAACAGTATCAGGTCCTGTGGAATCTGGCACTGATTTTGCAGTAGATTCCTCCTTCATTCTGCCTCCTATTGAAACTAATTGGAGCAGGAAGCAAGAAAAAAAAGTGTCCTGCCGGATCTTACCGCAGATTCTGCAGCTGACTCGGAGGCTGTGGCTTGAGACTCCGCACTGGTTAGACTCATCCATTTGGACCTAATCAGCGGTGAAAGCCGCAACAGAAAGCTGATGTTCTACAGTGTGAGCCGGGAGCAGAAAATAAAGAGGAATCCGGGGCAGATGTCCGCCTCAAATTCCTCTTTAATTTCCGATGTCCAAACAGGTTGTATCTACGTGTATGGAATGGACTGTATTACACTCCACTCCAGTAGGTCTCCCTCAGCAAAAAACACCCAATTTCGATTGCTTTGTTTTTGCTGCAGTGTGCATGAGTTACTCCAAAAGGGGCAAACTGAGGCTCTGTTACCCAAGGGCCCACACAAACCTGGAGACGGCCCTGGTGCACGTCCACCTACCTTCTCCTGTATAGCAGCTGTCGTTACAGGACCTCTGATGATGTCACCTGTGGGAGGAGTCAGAGTCACATGATCAGATCCTGCTGTTATAGCTTCATTTACACAAACAATGCTCAATCCAAGTGGGCTAAAGGACCTGTGATGATGTCATAGACGTGTTAGTGTCATATGTAGGAGGAGTCAGGGAGTCACATGATCAGGTGTAACAACTCTCTGCTGGATGAGAAGTTATGTGTCTGTATCAGGATGTAGTAAAGCTGTCTCTGTGTGTGATGTGTATGGATCTCTCGGCAGCATTTGACACTGTTGATCATCAGCTCCTCCTCACTGTCGGCCTCACGGACACCGTGCTCTCCTGGTTCTCCTCTTATCTCTCAGACCGCACTTTCTGTGTATCATTTGCGGGCTCTGTTTCTTCCCCTTGTGGTTGGGGTTCCTCAGGGCTTGGTCCTAGGCCCCCTGCTCTTCTCCCAGATTTGGCTTCCGGTACCATCTTTATGCTGATGACACCCAATTATATACGTCATCCCGTGACATCACCCCTGCACTAATACAGAACACCAGTGACTGTCTCTCTGCTGTCTCAAATATCATGTCTTCGCGCTATCTGAAACTGAATCTCTCAAAGACTGAACTACTGCTGTTTCCACCATCTAATAGATCTGTCTCTGATATCTCCATTGCAGTCTCCGGCCTTACCATAACTCCCAGGTAGTATGCCCGCTGCCTCGGGGTTTTGTTTGACTCAGACATTTCCTTCACCCCCCATATCCAATCACTCGCACGCTCTTGTCATCTGCATCTCAAAACATCTCCAGAATCCGCCCTTTCCAAACCACAAATACACTAAAGACACTTATTGTTGCCCTGATTCACTCTCGCCTTGACTACTGTAACTCCTTACTAATCGGTCTTCCCCTTACTAAATTCTCCCCTCTACAATCTATTCTGAATGCGGCGGCCAGGCTCATCTATCAGTCTAGACGCTACAGCGAGGCCTCCGGTCTGTGCCGGTCACTACATTGGCTGCCTATTCAATACAGAATACAATATAAACTTATCCCCGTCATCCACAAGGCTCTCCATAATGCTGCACCTCCCTACATTTCCTCCCTCATCTCTGTCTATCGCCCAACCCGTACTCTCCGTTCACTCAATGACCTAAGACTAACATCCTCTATTATCAGAACCTCCCACGCTCGTATACAAGACTTCTCCCGAGTTGCACCACATCTCTGGAATGCTCTATCCCGGACTATCAGATTAACCCCCAATTTCTACAGCTTCAAGCGTAAACTAAAGACATATCTTTTCAGACAGGCCTATCACAACTGACACACTGACAGTGACATTTTTCTAAACATTCTGTAAATTCTCCTTATTTGGTGCCACATGTACACTCAAAAAGGGGTTATTTTTGGTGGCTTTTTTCAACACTCCTTTATGAAGACACAGGTCCATCAAGACCAACCTATAACCCTACAGTGTTGATCCAGAGGAAGGCAAAAAACCCCATGAGTCTGATGCCAATTGTCCCATGTCAAGGGAAAAAAATCTTGAAATTCTGTAATTTGTTACGCCTTCGTGCTGCATGTGCTCCCATATAGGGATAACTGGCAGGATCATAGAGGTTCTTTTCTGGCTCCCAAGTGTTGTTCTCATGGTCATAGAATCTTTTCCATTTCAGAAGATATTCTGAAAGATCTTTTTCAGCTAGAAGGACAGGCACCATATAGAGACCAAAATCAGTTACGAAGAGAGTAATCAACAAGCCGAGGTCGTACCAGGAGTGTAAGGAGCAGCCAAAATGAGTATCAGGAAAGAGTCCAAGCCAAAGTCAAATCCAAGAAGTCAGAACCAAATACAAATAATCCCTAAATTGTAACATTCAAAAAAAAAATCACACTAACCCCCCCATACCTGTATATGTTCTGAAAGTAGATACTGACAACGTCAAAATGTCACTTCGCATTGTATATGAACAGGCACCTTCATGCAATTTTGATTTAAAGTGTATGTTTTATTAAAAAAAAATGCAAATAAATGTATATTAGTTGCTAAAAGTATAAACAAAACAAAAAATTATATGCACCAAAACTCCTAAAAATAAGAGTTCAACATGTGCAAAGTTTATTCATCACTAAGGCCTAAACCTGCATGCACATATCTTCATAAGATCACCAGAACTGGAAGGAACATAAATTTACTTTTAAGATGGAAAGCTTAAGGAATCAATTTATAAAATGTAGGGATTACACATCTGGAAAAGCAAGTGCACCCCTAAAGTCTATATATTTATTGAAAGCAGACAACCTGAGGATTACATTTGACTCTATGGGTTATCGATAGTCATGTCCACCTTCATATAACTTTGTCACAAACACAAATAATTATTTTTTTTTAAATGCTATAAAATATATATTTGCACCTAAAACTCATATTCATTGTTAGTGTATTCTACACTATGTTTTAGAAATGTGTTCCTAGGAGCCCTAAGAGTTGTGATGTTTTGTAGATCGAACATTCTTGGGACTCCTAGGAACCTATATACACTATATAAAACATAGTGTATGACACTGTCAGGGCTCCTAGGATCCTATCTATAAAACATAGTGTATGACACTGTCAGGGCTCCTAGTACTATATATCTATAAAACATAGTGTATGACACTGTCAGGACTCCTAGGACTATATATCTATAAAACATAGTGTATGACACTGTCAGGGCTCCTAGGACTATATATCTATAAAACATAGTGTATGACACTGTCAGGGCTCCTAGGAATATATCTGTATAAAACATAGTGTATGACACTGTCAGGGCTCCTAGGACTATATATATCTATAAAACATAGTGTATGACACTGACAGGACTCCTAGGACTATATATCTATAAAACATAGTGTATGACACTGTCAGGACTCCTAGGACTATATATCTATAAAACATAGTGTATGACACTGTCAGGGCTCCTAGGACTACATATCTATAAAACATAGTGTATGACACTGTCAAGACTCCTAGGACTATATATCTATAAAACATAGTGTATGACACTGTCAGGGCTCCTAGGACTATATATCTATAATACAGAGTGTATGACACTGTCAGGGCTCTTAGGACTATATATCTATAAAACATAGTGTATGACACTGTCAGGGCTCCTAGGATCCTATCTATAAAACATAGTGTATGATACCGTCAGGACTCCTAGGACTATATATTTATAAAACATAGTGTATGACACCGTCAGGGCTTCTAGTACTATATATTGCAGATTCAGTCTTCCCAGCCTGGTGCAGGGCTGCAATTTTGTTTCTGGTGTCCTTCCACAGCTCTTTGGTCTTCACCATAGTGGAGTTTGGAGTTTGACTGTGTGAGGTTGTGGACAGGTGTCTTTTATACTGATAACAATGTCAAACAGGAGCCATTACTACAGGTAATAAGTGGAGGACAGAGGAGCCTCTTAAAGAAGAAGTTACAGGTCTGTGAGAGACAGAAATCTTGCTTGTTTTTAGGTGACCAAATACTTATTTTCCACCATAATTTGCAAATACATTTTTTAAAAATCAGACAATGTGATTTTCTGGATTTGTTTTCTCATTTTGTCTCTCATAGTTGAGGTCTACCTATGATGACAATTACAGGCCGGCCTCATCTTTTTAAGTGGGAGAACTTGCACAATTGGTGGCTGACTAAATACTTTTTTTTCCCACTGTATATCTATAAAACATAGTGTATGACACTGTCAGGACTCCTAAGACTATATACAGATGTATCTCAATAAATTAGAATATTTTTGAAACGTTCCTTCATTTCAGTAATTCAGTAATACAATCCATAATCAGCGTCTTCCATGATTGTGTGTCCTACTGAACCAGACTGAGGGACCATTTAAAGGCTGAGGAAACCTTGGCAGGTGACACTGAATTTACAATACTGAAATTTTTTACAATATTCAAATTTTCTTAGATTTGGATTTTCATTACCTGTAATCCATAATCAACATTTACAGAAATAAAAGACTTGAAATAGAACACTCTGTATGTAAAGAATCTAGAAAATATAGGAGGTCACTTATTTAATTACTGAAAGAAATAAACATTTCAAAGATATTCTAATTTATTGAGATGCACCTGTATTTCTAAAACATAGTGTATGACACTGTCAGGGCTCCTAGGACTATATATCTATAAAACATAGTGTATGACACTGTCAGGGCTCCTAGGACTCTATATCTATAAAACATAGTGTATGGCACTGTCAGGGCTCCTAGGACTATAAATCTATAAAACATAGTGTATGACACTGTCAGGGCTCCTAGGACTCTATATCTATAAAACATAGTGTATGACACTGTCAGGGCTCCTAGGACTATATATCTATAAATATAGTGTATGACACTGTCAGGACTCCTAGGACTATATATCTATAAAACATAGTGTATGACACTGTCAGGGATCCTAGGACTATATATCTATAAAACATAGTGTATGACACTGTCAGGGCTCCTAGTAACCTATGTTTTATAGATATGTATAAAAATACAATGTCTTTAGTAATTCTTACCCACATGTACTATATGGGTTATATCAGGAGGACTCACGCTTTCTTACGAAAAGCTGGAAATTTATTGAAGTCTTCATAAAGTTAGATACAGGATAATATACAGAATAGTTGGAGAAGTTGTCACTCCATGTGTCAGTCTTATATAATTGTCAAAAATCTCTAAATTTCTATACGTATGATATTTGCATCCTATGTGAGAATATCTTTGTTCCGATTCCAGCCATGCTCTTTACATCATCCTGCTGGGATTTCTCCTACTTTCTCACATGTCCTATAAGTAGTAATGACCTCCTCACAGACCTCTGGATGTGTCTTAGGATCTGCTCTGATACAATATATATGGACTTGTCTGACACAGATTGACGAAAGACTTTACCATCTGTACAATATTCCATAATTTCTCTTTACTAACAATAATAGACTTTTAGATTATTCTGTTATCTCCCTGTTCACATTCTGCATACAGTCACCACCAGATAGTCTGTAGATCTGACCTATCGCTAGGCACAAACTTAATCTCTAAGTTACTCTTCTTAGCAATAGAGTAAATCATATCCATACTGACAACCTTAGGAGACTTTCAGCTTGTAGTTTCTCTAGGGAACATCTTTTTCTTGCTATCAGCATGTCTTAGTATGTCTGGTGCCTGTAGTCCTCCTCCAGAAGATTCGTGTTTGGGTTACCACTAAATTATGAATATGTATATGGAATATTCTGCAGTTTCCCCTCTGTATGCCATATCTTTAGTTTGCATTCACTGGTGGAGACTATCTGCCATACACTGCACACAGTAAGCAGAGAAGAATCTGCTCTACAACTGACTCTCTCCAAAATAGCCCTAGGACCATGCAGGACATATAGAGAGAAGTACTGAATGTACTGATGTTAGTCAAGTGCTTTGGTTATTATACAAGGCTTCATTTAGCTTTAGCATTGGAGTAAGCCTTTCTTTGGTTATTTCCTGTGCCTTCCTCCTCTCTCCATAGACTTCTTACTATGCGACCTGAAGTCTATCTCGAGAAGGATATAGCAGGGATTTCCACGTTGAAATTTGGTTTAGCAGAGGAAGGGGGAGCAGAGAAATAGCCTGATAAGAGAAGAAAGAGACATTCCTGATATGATATATTACAAGGTTCCGAATAATCTCCTGTAATGTTCAAAGTTTATATAATCCTTTCTTTTCTATCACTTCTGATTTTACTTTGACAGTAACTGTGAGATTTTTTTTTTTATATTGGTCAAGTTAAAAAAAATGTCTCCTGTCCCGTGTGAGCTATCTGATATTTAAGAAGATGTGAGATGTGAAAAATCTGAAAATAAATTCTATTCATCTGAATGAGGTGGTTACAGTGGCAAGGACATGGATATCTGTAATCAATAGTCGGACAACCACAGAACTTTATGCAACAAATCTGCTAAATGTGAATTTGCCCCAGTATAATTACTCAAAGCACTTTTCACGTACACTAAGAGGCTTCTCTCCGCTGTGACACCTGATATTCAACAAAGTTCGATTTTTATTACCATCAAAATGGCTTCTCCCGTGTGGGGTTATTGATGTTTGGCAAGTTGTTATCTGGGTTTGACACATTCTGAACATGGAAATTAATTTTGCTCGGTGTGACTTTTCTGATGCTGAACAAGATCCGCACTCATATTAAAATATTTATCACATTGCGAACAGCAAAATGGCTTCTCTCCTGTGTGAGTTCTCTGATGTCTAACAAGACTTGCTTTCCAGGTAAAACCTTTACGACATTCTGAGCATGAAAATGGTTTCTCTCCTGTGTGAGTTTTTTGATGTCTAACAAGATCTGGATTCGAAAAAAAACATTTACTACAGTGTGAACATGAAAATGTCTTCTCTCCTGTGTGAGTTCTCTGATGTTTAACAAGACTTGCTTTCCAGGTAAAACACTTCCCACATATGGAACATGAGAATGGCTTCTCCCCCGTGTGAGTTCTCAGATGAAGAAAAAAATGAGCTTTCGTTATAAAACATTTCCCACACTCTGAACATGAAAATGGCTTCTCCCCCGTGTGAAGTTTCTGATGTTTAACAAGACTTGATTTCTCACGAAAACATCTCCCACATTCTGAACATGAATATGGCTTCTCTCCTGTGTGAATTCTTTGATGTTCATTAAGAGTTGATTTCTGACTAAAACATTTCCCACATTCAGGACATGAATATGGCTTCTCTCCTGTGTGAATTCTCTGATGTAAAACAAGATTTGGTTTCTGGGTAAAACATTTCCCACATTCTGAACATGGAAATTGTTTTGCCCCTGTGTGGATTCTTTGATGTGTAACAAGATGAGATTTCTGGGTAAAACCCTTCCCACATTCTTTACATAAAAATCGCTTTTCTGCAGTAGGAGGATTATGGTGTTCAAGATCCCTTGTTTGGCACACAGTTTCCTTCTCAGTCTGTGATGAATCAGAAAATTGGATGTGTATAATAGGATCAGATGATAGATCTTTGCTGTGAAGGGCTGAGGAAATATCTGAGGTAATGACATGTTCTTCATATGGATCTTGTGTGATACCATGATCCTCTGCTTTATAATCTGTAGATATCAGATGTCCCTCTGAGCTCCCGCTACAGTCATCTGACAAGAAGAAAACATATCTTACTCTACAAAATATACACTCAAAAAATCTACTGATATTATATCACCTTTCTATATAAATAATTCCATATATATTATAATAGGATGGAGCAAAATTCACTTATTAAGGCTAGGTTCATATCTGCTTTGGAGTCCCCATAGGAGATTCCGCTGCAGATTCCACCTAAAATCGGTGGAGAGAAAAGTCCTGCACGGAGAACTTTTCTCTCTGTCAGTTTCAGTGTAAAACTGGTGGAAACCCGGTGGACACCATTATAGTTTATAGAGTCCGTGGGTGTCCACGTGAACCTCTTTTTTAGCAGACAGGCTCTCCATTATTCAGGTCACCATACTGACCCAAACAACCAAGAGACGAGCGCTAGTGTGAACCTAGCATCAGACAGTGCTGGAAAAACAGATGACAATCTATCAGTAGAGCTCAGAGCACGGACCACTAGATCACCAGGCTGTTCATTATGGTCATGTACATACTGTAGAAGCCATGGTTATAGAGTAAAGCTGGCCATAGCTGGCTCGTGGTTGGTCGTAAGGCCTCTCCCAAGCACATGAACAACTAAGAACCTTTCTACGAGTGTTCAAATACCCTAGACACTTGGAAATTGTACAGATAAAAGTCATTCACTGCTAAAGAAGTGCTGAATAAAGCAAATGATGGACACTTTGTGGGTGTGTTAGTGGTATATTCCATCCCCTGAATACAAAAATCCCCCACAGGTCTGTCAGCCTAGCCCATACACAACAGATCATGGCAGACAAACAGCAGAAAAACTTTAGTTAATGGGACACATTGTCGAGGGATAATGTACGACCAACCATCAACAGACAGTCTAAATATGGCCAGCTGACATTAGGGACCACAGAGGTCTGTAACCCATAGACGCGTGAGCCACGACTGCTGAGGCCCAATCACAGGACAACAGGGAAGACAACAGGGAGTCGTGCCGGAGCCCAGGAGAGGTGAGTAAGTGTTTTTTATGTTGGTCACCTTCACTGGGCTTCCGATCATTATACTCTGGGGCCTGAAGAGACCGCACAGTTTAATAATTGCAGTTTTGGTTTGGACGTGTTCAGTCTGAACGAAACTGCAAATATTGTAATAACTGAAACCAAACATCAACCAGGATAACTGACGTGATTTTGTTCAGAACCCCATCTCTGGTTGTATTCCATCACAGAAACAGTCTTTACTGTACAACACTCCTGTCCAGAGGACCACTGCACTGCACACTGCAAGAGAAACGGACACGTATACAGTGACAGACACAGCACTATTCAAATGAGACTACTGATGGACGGTGATTGGCTGCAGTGGTCACATGACCTACATCATCAATTCTGGTCAAGAAACAGAAATAGCAGAGACTGGACTGTGGGAATTGGAACATTTAACAGATAAGTTGTGTTTTTCATGTTATACAATATCCTGTCAATAGTGAATTTCTGAAATCAGTCTGACAACCCCTTCCCATGCACAGTGTGTGTTGTCACCCAGAACATTCACATTTCATCCATATTTAGTTTTGATTTCATTCATTCTGTACATATAAATAATGGAAGTCCATGTGTATATAGTCATGTCTATTACCTGGTGATGTGAGGGGCTGGTGGTCCTCCATCATCACCTCCTTGTACAGATCCTTGTGTCCTTCTAAATACTCCCACTCCTCCATGGAGAAATAGACAGCGACATCCTGACACCTTATAGGAACCTGACAACACAATGATACAGTCATCCCCCAGACCCCTCCAGTTACTGTATAATGTCCCAGCATTCCCAGCAGTGTCACCTCTCCAGTCAGCAGCTCCAGCATCTTGTTGGTGAGTTCTAGGATCTTCTGTCCATTGATCTCCTCATGTATCAGGGAGTGAGGTGGAGGCCTCGGGATTGGGCTCAGGGTTCCTCCATATCCTTCATACACAGGAGCCTGACAGCGCCCACTAGAGGTCTTCTTCACTACTGTGTAATCCTGGTTATGGGGAGACACATTAATAAATATCACTACATACATGTCCAGAGTCCATCACCTCTCCGGTCATATCATCTGTTATTACTATAGATAAGAATGATGTAATGTGACATCATCAGAATCTCTCACCTCTCCAGTAAGCTGGTAGATGATCTCTAGGTTGAGATTTAATAGACTTTCCGCCATCTTGTTCCTGTCTCTTTTCATCCTTGATCTTATAGTTAGAACCTGAATTGATAGAAGACGAACCAATGTTAAAATTGTACATAATAATCACACAATTAGAAAACATAAGGAGGGGAAACATCTGAGGAGATATTACATTATAGACATATTATAGATATTCCCTGAGGTTCCGAAAACAAACACATACACATTAGGAGTCCCTATATCCAAAATGCCAAAACTCCCTAAATATACAAAACCTTAGACATCCTTCAAAATAGTATGAAAAGAATATACAACTGACCCTGCAAACATACGATTATACAGCCCCATATACAAAAATGTAAAAAAGTTATGGGTGTCAAAATATGACGACTCCAAGATTTTTTTTTCTTCAAAGTTTTGGAGTTTTCTTAAGGTGTTAAAACACAACAAAACACCTGGTTCGGTAGATATTTAAGATGAACATCCTTCCTTCGATACTCTCTTTTCTCCAGACTCTTCTTCTTACTAAATTCGAATGAGCTAACAAACCCGCCCGGAGAGCATGTTTGGTACTGTTCTGTTTTACATCGATGGAAGTGGGTGTGGAGAGGTTTATGACTCCCATACAACCATGCCTATTATGTTTCTTTTCATCTTGCCCGTGTGGTCGATTGGCATCGTCATGGTGACTCTAAATTTTGGGTGGGCAAGGAGTCCAATTTTCCTCAATCCCCCTTACCTCCGCCCACTGGCTCTCTTCTATCCCACGTGACCTGCACACACATCCCACCATATACCCTACCTTATGTGTAGACTTGTGGGCCTTCTCTACTACGCACCTCTCCCCTCGACCTTCCCCAATGTTTCCCATCCTGCACAATCTGGCATTCACTCCAGGGATTGATGACGTTGGTCCCGAGCAGGTCTTTACAGGGCACATCAGTTTCTCCATGATAGATGGCTGCTAGCATGACACTTACAAGAAATTTCTGAATCCAGCCCCTTGTGTGTGCATTTGTACTCCGGTTCAGTTGCCATGTTCTGTCTCGCATACACACCATGTTGGGGTCCCCTTCTGACCTCCCCCTTCCTGTCTTCCTCTGTCACTGGGAGGTGGATCTGAGTGTGGATTTCTGCGACGCTCAAAGGGCTAGACCAGGGGTAGGCAACCTTTTTTGTTCGGAGTGCCGATTTCGATTAAAAAATCAAAGTTGAGGTACTCGGAGTGCCGGTCTATAATTGTAAGTCTGACAACCCCTGCACACGGTATTATGTCCCATAGCAGCCCCTACACACAGTATTATGTCCCATAACGGCCCCTGCACACAGTATTATGTCCCATAACGGCCCCTGCACACGGTATTATGTCCCATAGCGGATCCAGAACATGGTATTATGTCCCATAGTGGCCCTACACACAGTATAATATTCTAACTTTTATAATATTCCAATTGTCGCCACTCAGTATCTATAATTATACTGTGGGGTCTCTGTTTTTGGAAGGTGGAGGAGTTACGTTTAATGGAAGATTTGACTGCACCGCTTCATGACCGTCACCAGGTTTTCATGAGACAATACTGGATAACTTACCAGAACTCCGCTGCATACAAATCCACTATGCTCTCAGACTAGTGGCGACCCATGGGCTGCCTTCATCCCTTGCCCCTACCTCTCCCCGGTCTGCATCCCAATATTTACTTGCATGGTGGGGCTTGTCCTTGTGTTAACCCTCTTCGTTCCTCCCTGCGTGGAGTGTTATTTTTGCCTATACGCATGCTTGCGTACTGTTTTATTATACTGGTTTGAAAATGGTGTAAATAAAGAATAAAAAAAAAAAATAAAAAAAAAACAACAACAAAAATTATACACATTTGGTATCATCATAATTGTAACAACCCGCAGAATACAGGTAACAAGTCATTTTGGCTGCATAATGAACGTCGTAATTCTGGCGTGTCCAAAGGGGGTGAAGCCTAATACTAAACAACTAATAAACAACCTTAGGAGGGACACAGGAGCTGAGGCAGCGCCACCTACTGGATTCCTCCAGACCAGGGAGACCCTACCTCTAACCTCTCAATTCTAGTATCTACCAGAGGACGAGTCAGCAGGAACACCGGCATAAACCGTCCTGTGTGGCCCTCACTGCCGGGCCCGTCTCTCAGTTATTACCTGTAATCTGCCTGATGGAGAGGCCTCAGTGCTCAGAAACCTGCAGAGATCATGTGCTGGGGTCACTGCTGTAGGACGTCTGACACCACAGTCACAGAATTCCCAGAAAATCCCAGACGAGGTGTCAGATAGTAGTGAAGAGCCCCATAATAATCCTGCCAGGACTGTGAGCGTCCACCTACCTCCTCCTGTACAGCAGCCGTGGTTACAGGACCTCTGATGATGTCACCTGTGGGAGGAATCATTGAGTCACATGATCAGGGCCTTCCTTTATAGGTTCATTAGCTCAGGAGATGCTAAATGTAGCAGAGCTGTCTGTGTGTGACGTGTATGTAGTAGAGCTGTCTGTGTGTGAGGTGTATGTAGTAGAGCTGTCTGTGTGTGACGTGTATGTAGCAGAGCTGTCTGTGTGTGACGTGTATGTAGCAGAGCCGTCTGTGTGTGACGTGTATGTAGCAGGGCTGTCTGTGTGTGACGTGTATGTAGTAGAGCTGTCTGTGTGTGACGTGTATGTAGTAGAGCTGTCTGTGTGTCATGTGTATGTAGCAGAGCTGTCTGTGTGTCATGTGTCTGGGAGATCAGATCACCCCCATTCCCTAGATCACATATATAAATATACCGAAAAAAAGTATTGCCTGATCTATGAAAATACACAAATATCCAGTAAAATAATTAGCAGGAAAAAAAAATGTGCATCTTGTCTTTGCCTTCACCACTATCGGCTTGTTTTAGGCTTCCTCTTCCTCAGCCCCATCACCATTTATCGATAACCTAATGCATGTCGAGGAAAGAACAATACGCCGGATCATCCGCTTGTGCGTCTCCCCTGGCCCGGCAGCTGGCGGCGCACTCACTGCTGTACACATCGGCTGATTTCACTACCTTTAGGCAACTGATTTTTTTGTGCCCATCCTTGATGGAGGATACCTAGCCGCCATTATTTTTCCAAGGTGTCCTTGCCTTATAGTCTCATGTGGTGGACAAAGTGGACCACATTATGCAGCTGACAAGGTGCACACCACCATCGATACATGGAGCAGGGACACTTCATGTCTTTCGTGGCCCCATTGGATGCACCACTGAAAGAAAGCATTACAGACCATGGGATGTGCAGGAGAAAATGGTTCTGGTTCCTGAATTTTCAGAGGAGGAGGGAGAAAGAGTTGGAGAATGTAGATAACCTGACATATAAGCAAATGAATAAACACGGCCTGCACAACAAGGCTCACTTGTACCCGAACTGCCCCAATACTCCAGCAGATGCACAGAGCCCGAACCCCATAGACTTGTAGGACAACAGATTCATCCAGTGGCAGGATCTCGCACAGCTTGCTGTGGGTGTAGTGTCTTCTCCATCCTCCAGGGTCCGAGAGGGTATTCCTTGTGGCAGGTGGTGACGTCACACCGACGTGGATAAAATTGTCCACTAAAATTGTGGAGAAACTTACATTTGTAAAAATGAATCAGGCCTGGAATCCGGGAGGGTTTTTACATGTCTCTGGCTCATGCCAATGATTAGATCTGCCATTGGTAACAGTGGGGAGGACTTGACTATTTATCCCCCGCCTTATGATGTCACTGCCACCGTCTGCCTGTCCATCATGTCCCATGCTGTACTGCTGCTGCCACCACCGCACAGCCAGTCATCTCCTGCGGCCTTGTCCATCCTGTTCTGCTCCCACGGACATAATAAAAGATTTATTTCAATTAAAGCTTCTTTAATTTACAAACATCAAAGTTGTTGTTTTCTATTACTGTGACCAAAACGGGAATAATTTTTGGATAACTTTTGGGGGAAAGAAAACATTGCTTGTTTCTACTCGACTTGACAAGGCCTTTGCTTCTTCTAATAGTAATGTGTGTGTATAAACTCCATCCAGCATCGGCCTCCAACAAAGGGGTCATTTTTGGACTATTTTTTAATTAAATAAACAAATCCTCCAGGTCAGCGTGTTATTAAACAGGATATTTGTTACCACCAGAGACCCTCCATTTACACAAAGCCAGATCTGTCGCTATCACTTTGACATTACCAAGGCTGTGTTTGAGTTAAAGAGCTAGAAAGGGGTCAGGCTACATGCACAAGCCCATATTGAAAATACTGTCCAAAATTGCGGATGAAGTTGTCCGTAGTTACGGCCCGTAGATCTTTAATAAGTCATCCACATCTGTGTCGCAATATCCGCAATTGTGAACCATTATGCATCTGTAGTCATCCATAGTTGCAGATCCGCAAACCACAGATGGCTAGAAATGATGTCACCAGCTAGTCCCAAACCTCTGAATAGGTCACTTATCGGCCAGACGCCATTTTCACTTGCATTTTTGGATAGCAATTACCTATGCTGGAAGAGGAGCCAAAGATGAGGAAGTAAGTATTGGGTTACCCTATTGTTTCTCAACAGGACACAAGAAGGATCATTTCCACACCCTGTACATTGATAGTCGGCAGCACCCGGACATGTTCCACAGCTAGTTCTGCAGGACCATCCCAACCTTTGACCGTTTGCTGTCGGACCTGCCTGCGGGCTAACTCAGCTGCGGAATGGCTTATCGTCACCCTCAGGCAAGAACAATACTGTTCCCATTTGCTCCTTTCATCCTTTTGTTTACCTGTACTGCTATATTTTGATCCTTAACCCTTCTCACCGTATCCCCTGTGACCCTTCACATCTTGCTAATATAATTGTCCCTTTTACCTTGTCACCCTGCAACATTTCGTGGCTCATCAGTGCGACCTGTGAAGTGATCTGGCAGGGTCTGAGAGCGGCGGCGATGCCACAGCACAAGGCAGAAGACTGGCTTCGGATTGCTGAGAGCTTCTACAACTCAGCAGTTTCCCAACTGTTGGGCGCGCTTGATGGGTAACACATTCATGTAAAGAAGCCGTCTCACTCAGGGTCCCTATATTTTCATTATAAACAGTATTTCTCAGTGGTGTTGTTGGCCTTGGCTGATAGCAACTACTGTTTTATAATTGTTGATATAGGAGCCTATGCTGATGGTGACATCTTCAGAGCTTCCAGAATGGGTACACGGCTTTAGTCCAATCAGCTCACCCTTCCAGAATCAAGACAACTGCCTGGATCACCAGGACCTCCTGCAACATTTTTGTCATCATGGCTAATGAAGGATATGGACTATCCACCTATGTGTTCTGTCCTCAGCGTGGTTTGGATGAACGGAGGTGTATATTTAACTACTGCTTTATAAGAGCCAGGTGGTATGTTGAGTGCACCTTAGAGATTCTGAACAGCAAGTGGCAGGTGTTCCAGACCCCTCTTTGAATGGTTCCTTAAACTACTGTGTATTAAGAGCGGCCTGGGAAACCTTACACATCTCCCTTTATCTTTTAGAAGGATTCCATTTAAGGATTCTGTTGGACAACATCACTGTCATCTCGTTCCTTTGACATCAAGGTAGCAAAAGATATTTTCATCTTCAGTCCCTGGCAAAATGTTTCTTCAATTGGGCAGAACAAAACATGCTCTCCTTCTTATCTATTCACCTGAAAGGCGAAAAACTCCATCAGCTGACTTTCTAGAGTGGTTTAAGATGGGTCTTTCTAGAGCTGAAGGCGAAGTGAGGCTTTTCTCTGGTAGATCTACATTGGGGAAAAAAAGTATTTAGTCAGCCACCAATTGTGCAAGTTCTCCCACTTAAAAAGATGAGGCCGGCCTGTAATTGTCATCATAGGTAGACCTCAACTATGAGAGACAAAATGAGGAAACAAATCCAGAAAATCACATTGTCTGATTTTTAAAGAATTTACTTGCAAATTATGGTGGAAAATAAGTATTTGGTCAATAACAAAAGTTCATCTCAATACTTTGTTATATATCCTTTGTTGGCAATGACAGAGGTTAAACGTTTTCTGTAAGTCTTCACAAGTTTGGCACACACTGTTGCTGGTATGTTGGCCCATTCCTCCATGCAGATCTCCTCTAGAGCAATGATGTTTTGGGGCTGTCGCTGGGCAACACGGGCTTTCAACTCCCTCCAAAGGCTTTCTATGGGGTTGAGATCTGGAGACTGGCTAGGCCACTCCAGAACCTTGAAATGCTTCTTACGAAGCCGCTCCTTCGTTGCCCTGGCGGTGTGCTTGGGATCATTGTCATGCTGAAAGACCCAGCCACGTTTCATCTTCAATGCCCTTGCTGATGGAAGGAGGTTTGCACTCAAAATCTCACCATACATGGCCCCATTCATTCTTTCATGTACACGGACGGGCCCGGATATGTACTGGCTTAAGCAGGAGGACACGTCTGGCACTGCAGGATCTGAGACCCTGGCGGCGATTTTTGCTCACCGTTATTGTGTGAAGCATGGGATTTTCCAAAAAACAATCAGACCTTGATTGATGCAAAGAAATCCAAAGGAGTTTATTCGAAGTCCAATTTTAACAGAGAAAATATTTCATCAGAAAATATCCATAACGCATACAACAGAACCCTTGCCTTTCAGGCTACTGTAGTCTCACAGGTTTCCCACTATGTCAACTCCATCAACAACTACTGAGCTTGCTGGGTAATGGAATCCTTTTATATCATAGACATTTCCCATAATCCTATGCAGTTTTCTCTATAAAACACTGGAGTTGATGCAGACTTGCCTCTTATAAGGCCAGGGCAGACACACCCTACTACAGCTCCACTACTGCAGGTAAGTAAATGAAAACACTTCTTTATGAAACACAAATTGTGAGTATTTCCTTAGTTTTGGTACATTGTTTCCAGATGGCAAGACCAGAAAGAGTAGAAAAATAGAGCATTAGGTGGCCAGCCTAATGAGGAAAGAAAGAAATAAGAAGCAGTAATAGAACATTCACACAGAGGATTTACCAGACCTGGCAACTCATGTACCACAACTAAGGTTACAAAACAGGAAATCAATTATAAACATAAAACAAAACATTTTACCTCTTCACATTCCTCCCCCCTTAAGAGGAAGCTTGTCCTTCTTCAGACAACTTTTACTTCAGCACCATACCTAGACAAATAATCGGCATTTTGGTGCTTCGTCCCTGACCGATGTTGTATCTCAAACTTAAATGGCTGTAATGCTAAATACCACCTAGTAATTCTGGCATTTTTGTCTTTCATGGTATGAATCCAAGTGAGGGGATGATGATCGGTTACCAAAGTAAACTCTCTTCCTAGTAAGTAATAGCGTAATGCCTCCAAAGCCCACTTAATTGCCAGCCCTTCTTTCTCAATAGTAGAATACTTTTGTTCACGGGGGAAAAGTTTCCTACTCAAATAAAGAATAGGATGTTCCTCACCATTATCCTCTTGACTTAGGACTGCCCCAAGTCCCACCTCTGATGCATCAGTCTGCACAATAAATGGTTTGTCAAAGTTCGGGCTTTGCAGGACCGGTTCTTTACACAAAATTTCTTTTATCTGTTCAAAAGCTAGCTTACATTCTGTTGTCCATACAACTTCCTCTCTTCTGTTCTTTTTAGTTAGGTCGGTTAAGGGAGCAACTATGGTAGCAAATTCTGGAATAAAACGTCTATAATAACCAACAAGACCTAAAAATGATCTGACTTCTTTTTTTGTGGCTGGAATAGTAGCAGATTGAATGGCTTGTACTTTTGATATTTCTGGCCTTACTTTACCACTACCCACAATAAACCCAAGGTACTTTGTTTCTTGGAATCCCAAAGCACATTTGCGTGGATTAATTGTGAAACCAGCTTTCTCAATTTCAGTTATTACCTTTTCCAAGTGATACAAGTGGTCTTCCCATGATTTACTAAAAATTACAACGTCATCTAGATAAGCAGCACTGTACTCCATATGATCCTTCAGGAGTAAGTCCATGGCTCTTTGAAATGTGGCTGGAGCACCATGAAGACCAAATGGCATGTTTCTGAACTGATACAGACCACTAGGCATCACAAAGGCAGTTTTTTCTTTTGATTTCTCATCAAGTGGAATTTGCCAATAACCCTTACATAAATCTAGGGTAGAAATATATTCTGCACACCCCAATCTATCTATGAGCTCATCTATACGCGGCATTGGGTAATTGTCAAAACTAGATATGGCATTAATTTTACGAAAATCTATGCAAAATCTTATTGTCCCATCTTTTTTCCCAACCATCACTACAGGCGATGACCAAGGACTTTTGGAGGGTTCAATAACTCCCAATTTAAGCATTTCCTGCACCTCCTTTTCAGCCTCACCCTTTAATTTTTCAGGTATTCGATAAGGTTTCTGCCTGATAGGCGCATGCTCTCCAGTATTTATTGCATGAGAAATTAAAGACACACGACCAGGCTTACTTCCAAAAGCATGTGAACTAGACCCAATAAGTTTCCTCATGTCACAATGTTGTCCTTTAGATAACTTTGGATTCAAAGTTACCTCTGACCAGTGTGCACAATTTTTCAACAAATCATAAATCTCTTCAGACATATTCTGTGAAGCCTCGGCGACAATAGTACCGGTAATGCTATTTGTGGGATCAACCTCTGGTTCAAGCCAACGTTTTAATAAATTTACATGGTAAATTTTATTTTTTTGTTTTTTATCTGGGGTTTCAATTTCAAAGTCAACAGGACCTGTTTGTCTAACCACTTTATATGGCCCTTGCCATCTGGCCAACAACTTATTCTCACTGCTAGGAAGCAAGAGAAGAACCTTATCTCCAACTTTAATTGACTTATTTTTGGCATGCTGATCATACCATTTCTTTTGGTAAACTTTTGCCTTGCGGACATTATCATGGGCTACCTTAATCAATTTCATTAATCTCTCTCTCATTTCCAACACATGTTCCACCACATTTTTCTGATGACCAGCTCTACCTTCCCATACCTCTTTAATAACATCCAAGAGTCCCCTGGGTCGTCTCCCATATAACAATTCAAAAGGGCTAAACCCTGTAGACTCTTGTGGAACCTCACGATAAGCAAATAACAGAAAGGGCAACCATTTGTCCCACAGTTTTGGATCATTATGTGCAAATTTTCTAAGCATATTTTTCAAGGTTTGGTTATATCGTTCAGTCAACCCATCAGTTTGTGGATGATAAGGGGTAGTTCTGAGGGGCTGTATACCAAGAAGTTTATAAACTTCTAACAAAAAGGAAGATGTAAAGTTACTCCCCTGATCAGTAAGGATATGCTTAGGTAATCCAACCCTGCTAAACACATTCAAAATTTCCTCAGCAACTCTTTTAGCAGTAACTGTGCGCATAGGTATGGCTTCAGGATACTTGGTACAGTAGTCTACAATTGTAAGAATAAAACGGTTACCTTTGGAACTTTTTTCTAGTGGACCAATAATATCCATACCCACAGTATTAAATGGTTCATCAATTACTGGCAAGGGTATAAGTTCTGCTTTGGGAGGAACAGAAGCTGTGTACTGACATACTGGGCAACTACGACAATAAGTAGTTATTTCATCATAAACTCTAGGCCAATAGAACCGATAAAGTACTCTGGCCAAAGTTTTTTTATAACCCAAATGTCCAGCAATAGGAACATCATGCGCTAATTTCAAAATTTCGGATCTAAACCTTTTTGGCACAACTAACTGTTGCACTTGTTCTCTTGTTTTTGGATGACTACACACTCTATATAAAATATTGTTTTCAACTAGATAAAAGGGTGTAACAGGCTGCCTACCACTTTCTTCCACCACTTTACAGTTAGTTAAACCCTGTTCATACAATGGATATAAGTCAATGTCCTGTTTTTGTTCAAATGCAATATCAGTGTCCCACAGTTCAGCATTTTTATACTTGCCATCCTGGGAAAGTCTTTTCCTGAAGACATCCTGCTGTCCTGGAACGCTCGGAGGCTTTGATGATGGTGGCTCCCTGATGTCCTCATGAAATGAGAAAATGTCCTTCAAAGTCTCATCTCTCTTGTGTGCCTTTGCTTTAGCTCGGGTAGTCACAGCAGACAACTGGCTTTCCCCCATTAGCAAATCTTTGAATCCAGGAGTAGTTCTTCCAAGGATCACTGGTACTTGTAGTTCCGGAACAACAACTGCTGGCATGGTAAAACATTTCTCATCCAACTGAAGTTCAATATTTGATGTGGAGTAATTTTTTGTATCTCCATGAACACAAGTAATTGGCACTTTGGGAAAGTCCATCTTCTCAGTTATTAGGTCCCCCTTTACCAAACTTAGTTTACTGCCAGAATCCAGCAAAGCATCCACAGTCTGTCCATTAATTTGGATTGGCCGCACAAAGTCACTGCAAGCACAAAACGATCCAGACGTTGGGCCTTTAGTGCTTTTCCTTGGGCAAAATTTAGCTATGTGTCCCTTTTCTTGACAAATATAGCACTTTTTTTCACTTGTGTTCATGGTTTTTAATGGACTTCTGGCTTCTTGACCTCTCCCTCCAGAGATAATTCTGAATGGTTTGGATGGGCCTGTTGCAGACCTGCTTAGGTCTCTTTTTGCTAGGAGAAAGTTTTCCGCCAAAGAAATTGCTTTGTCAGCATTTTTGGGCCGATGTTTTTTAACCCAGGCATGAACATCAGCTGGAAGAATTTGTAGAAACTGTTCAAGGATGATCATTTCACTGATCTGTTTAGTTGTCTTTGTGTCTGGTTTCATCCATTTCACATATAAGTCTTGCAGGCGAGTAAAGACTTCTCTTGGACCATCAGTGTAGCAGTACTTCAATTCTCTGAACCTCTGCCTGTAGGTTTCCTCACTGATGTCATATCGCCTTAGAATAGTCTCTTTAACCAAGTCATAGTTATTTGCATCGTTTATGTTCATGTGGCTATATGCCAGTTGGGCTTGTCCAGTAAGATATGGTGCCAGTCTTACCACCCACTGTTCCTCAGGCCACTGACAAGTGTGTGCAATTCTTTCAAATGTGGTTAAATATGCCTCAATATCATCCTGTGGAGAAAGTTTTGTCATGCGAGGGTCTTTCCAAGGAGACATAGCAACAGGCGGTCTCAGGGTTTGGAACAGTTCCCTCCAGCGTTCATCCTGACGTTGCAATTCCTCGCGATTTCTCCTGGCTTCCTCTATTTGCCTTTTTTCTGCTTCAATCTGCTGCACAGTTAACCATTTCATAAGGTCAGCAATGCTCTCAGGTAAAGTCGTTTCAGAAGGTCCAGCAACACTTGGAGTTATTGGAGCAGCTGTGGCTCCTTGCACTTCTGCCTCCTCCTCCTCCTCTATCTGTGCACTGGGTCTGGCACTTTGACTTTCCATTTTCACCAGCTTGCTTGCAGCAGTTTGCTTTGCAGATACAGTTGGTTTTTTTGTAATGCGCCAGGAACGTGTCTTGTACATAACTCCCTGGTTTCTTTATACTGGAGTACTTGGAGCGATACTCCAAAAATCATCCCACTTCTGACACCATATGTGAAGCATGGGATTTTCCAAAAAACAATCAGACCTTGATTGATGCAAAGAAATCCAAAGGAGTTTATTCGAAGTCCAATTTTAACAGAGAAAATATTTCATCAGAAAATATCCATAACGCATACAACAGAACCCTTGCCTTTCAGGCTACTGTAGTCTCACAGGTTTCCCACTATGTCAACTCCATCAACAACTACTGAGCTTGCTGGGTAATGGAATCCTTTTATATCATAGACATTTCCCATAATCCTATGCAGTTTTCTCTATAAAACACTGGAGTTGATGCAGACTTGCCTCTTATAAGGCCAGGGCAGACACACCCTACTACAGCTCCACTACTGCAGGTAAGTAAATGAAAACACTTCTTTATGAAACACAAATTGTGAGTATTTCCTTAGTTTTGGTACATTGTTTCCAGATGGCAAGACCAGAAAGAGTAGAAAAATAGAGCATTAGGTGGCCAGCCTAATGAGGAAAGAAAGAAATAAGAAGCAGTAATAGAACATTCACACAGAGGATTTACCAGACCTGGCAACTCATGTACCACAACTAAGGTTACAAAACAGGAAATCAATTATAAACATAAAACAAAACATTTTACCTCTTCACATATTGTTATCATTTTGACCCCACAGGGTGAGATCTTGCGTGGAGCCCCTGATCAAGGGAGATTATCAGTGGTCTTGTATGTCTTCCATTTTCTAATTATTGCTCCCGCAGTTGATTTCTTCACACCAAGCTGCTTGCCTATTGCAGATTCAGTCTTCCCAGCCTGGTGCAGGTCTACAATTTTGTTTCTGGTGTCCTTCCACAGTTCTTTGGCCTTCACCATAGTGGAGTTTGGCGTGTGACTGTTTGAGGTTGTGGATAGGTGTCTTTTATACTGATAACAATGTCAAACAGGAGCCATTACTACAGGTAATGAGTGGAGGACAGAGGAGCCTCTTAAAGAAGAAGTTACAGGTCTGTGAGAGCCAGAAATCTTGCTTGTTTGTGGGTGACCAAATACTTATTTTCCACCATAATTTGCAAATTCTTTAAAAATCAGACAATGATTTTCTGGATTTGTTTTCTCATTTTGTCTCTCATAGTTGAGGTCTACCTATGATGACAATTACAGGCCGGCCTCATCTTTTTAAGTGGGAGAACTTGCACAATTGGTGGATGACTAAATACTTCTTTTCCCCACTGTATGTGCATCAAGGAAGAACACCCAGACACAAACATTCTTCTCCCTGAATTACAGAGCTCTCCCAGTAGAGGTGGACGCTCATTCTCAAAATTGGGACATTGACCTAGCTTACGCTTTCCCTCCCATTCCTCTGATCCCTTGTGTCTTGAGAAAAATTCAGTAGGGGAAAGTGAAGGTAATTTTAATAATTCCTCTATGGCCAAAGAAGAGCCGATTCCAGGTGCTAAGATGATTGGCTCCTTATGACCCAAATATTCTTCCCCTCAGGGAAGATCTGCTAATCCAGGGCCCAATATACTATAAGGATCTAGCAAAATTGAGCCTGTCAGCTTGGATCCCTAGGATGGGCCATCAATATTAGATCTGCTAGGGACCAACAACCAGGATTCATGCAGATCAGCTGTTCCAGGCAGTGCGGTAATGTTTACATGCCCAGAGCCACGCTACTCAGACACCATACAAAGTGTAGCAGTGGCTTTTGGTACTGCAGCACTGTCCTATAGACTCCAGTGGTTCAGGTTTCAGCTTCTTTAGCACATCCTTTTTCTGAATATGGCTGGATTAAAAGATTCAGAGAGGCAATAACCTGTCTCAGACCTGTCCTCAGGTGTAGGGTTCCTCCTAAATGCTCTTTGTGTCTCCCTATTTGAACCTATTGAATCTTCTGACCTAAGATTCCTCTTTTTTTAAGACGGTCTTTTTGGCCACTATAACTTCAGCCAGAAGGATTAACAAAATCCAGTCATTAACTAGGAGAGAGCCATATTTTACAATCTTGTAAACAAGATCATTCTAAAACTTGACCCATCATTCATTTCTAAAATACTTGTTCCTTTCACAGGAACCAAGAAATAATCCTTCCTTCATTTTGTCTGGAGGCTAACAACCAATAAGACAAGAAGTTCCATTCTTTGGATGTAAGACTAGCTGTCCTACTTTACAGAACATCTCCCTTGAGACCAAATCACTTTATCCTATTTGGAGAACAAAACCAAGACAAGAAGGCCTCGGAGCATACTCTGTCCCGATGGCTGACATCCACTATCCAGCATGCCTACTGTTCTCAGGGTCTAAGATCTCCTACAGACATAAAGGCTCATTCAACAATTTGTATCTTTCTGGGCGAAGAGAAGGCAAACATCAGTCGACTAAGTTTGTAGACCAGCAACAAGATCCAGTTTTCCAGTTTTTTTTTTTTTTAAACTCGTTTTATTGAAAATTGCGTATCAGACAAAGGAAAAGAAATCAAAACAAATACATAACATGTTGCGCACCAAAAAACGAGAATTTCAATGTAAATTCACTCAACGCACCACATCCTACCTCGCCAGGTCCTCGTCCCATCCGGACCATATAACGTAGACTCGGTACAGAAAGAATATAATCAGGACATGCGTAATACTGTATACATCAGTTATCATGTACAAAACATGCAGTCAATAAGTCAAGGGTAACAACAAGGATACACTCCAAAATGAGAGGTCGTGGATACTCCCGGTGTCTCGCACCCCTCACGGCATGAGTAAATTAATGGCAGAGCGCAATGAGGGAGCCGTATATTGGGTTACCGGAGAATTGCACCATGTTCCCCACACCTTATGGAATTTCTGAGGGCACCCTCTCCCTTTATGCACAATCTGGTTATAAGGAAGAACAGTATTAACAAGTTTCTTCCACTGAGATACTGATGGGGGTTTCGGAGCCATCCATCGCAGTGCGATAGCTTTCCTAGCATAAAATAAAGACTCCCTCAAAAGGATTCTAACATGGTGTTGCCATATTTCTTCATCTAATACGCCGAAAAGGCATATCTCTGGGGTTAATGGTATAGGTTTAGCCAGAACTTCCGCCAGGAGATCCACGACCCCTTTCCAAAAACATTGTATGATCGGACATTCCCAAATCATATGCCAAAAGTCTGCCTGTGGACAAAGACACCTAAGGCATCCGGGGTTGGGCAGACGTCCCATTTTGTATAGACGGGAAGGTGTCAAGTAACATTGGTGTAGAATATACGTTTGAATCAGTTTGTTGTTAGCTGAAGGTGACACATGTTGAGGAGATTCAAGGATATCTTGAAACATCTCATCTGTGAGAGTTGGGATATTTATGCTCCATCGCGTCAAGGCCGGGGCGTCCAAAGTGGACACCTTGGCCTGTATCAGATGTGCATATAAAGTAGATATCAAACCCCCAGGGCCCTGTGAGCGAAGTATGCCGATAAGCGGATACTCAGATATATTGTCCAATCGATCCGGGAACTGAGAAGAAAGTGCATGTCTAATCTGTAGATATCTAAAGAACTGCGTTCTAGGGATGCCATGGGAGGAGCTTAGCGAGTCAAACGTTTTAAAAACCCCTTGTATGTACAGGTCACTAAGAGAGGACACGCCATACTGCGACCAGGCCCGGGCGCCAGGCAGGGCAAATAACGTCGGCAGACCAGGGTTGTGCCAAAGCGGGGTCTCCGCAGGTATATCAGAATAAGTGGACACCTTTTTCGCCTGACGCCAGACCTGTCCCGCCAGGGCATGGATGGGCAACAATTTCCCCCTAAACAAGGCCGGGTGTTCCAACACCGGCCACAGATTATGCAGACCCAGGTGGTGAGCCAGATGTGCCTCGGACCTCGGTAGGGGATCAGATGAGAGCCACTTCCTAATAAAACGGAGCTGTCCTGCCAGGTAGTAAAGAAACAGATCAGGGAGTGATGTGCCCCCGAGCTGCTTTGGTCGTTGTAGAGATGACAACCTAAGCTTAGATCTAGAGTTTCCCCATATAAAGGAGATAATGAGGGAGTCCATTTGTTTAAAAAATCTAAGGGGCACGGACACAGCAGAATGGCTTATAGCATATAGACATTTGGGTAGTACTATCATTTTAACTAGGTTGATTCTACCAGCCACCGACAAAGGCAGTGTAGCCCAAAGATTAAACTTAACCCTAAAGTGCGAGATGAGCGGAAAGATGTTCTGTTCCAAAAAACACCTATGGTCCCTAGATATAAAGATGCCCAGATATTTGCAGGTTGAGACTGTAGTCAATCCACATACCACATTCCCCTCAGCTACACTTGACGCACGGCCAATATGCATGTATGAGGACTTAGTCCAATTGGTCCGTAGGCCAGAATAATTACCAAATTCGTCAATTATAGCCATGGCTCTGGGCAGAGACCGGGAGGGGTCGCTCATAAACAGGAGTAAGTCATCGGCATATAGTGCTGTTCTCTCCTCCCGGGTGCCTATCACTATGCCTTTATATATGGGGTCATTCCGAAGCAGTATTGCCAAGGGTTCCACCGCCAGAGCAAACAGTAGCGGTGACAATGGACATCCTTGTCTTGTACCCCTACCCAAAGGAAAGTAGGAAGACAACGCGCCATTAATGGACAGCGCCGCTCTAGGGGAACAGTATAGAAGGGAAATCCAGGTAACAAACCCCTCTCCAAATCCGTATCCTCGCAACACCTGCAATAGAAAAGGCCACTCGACAGAGTCGAACGCCTTTGTTGCATCTAAAGAAGCCATCGCCCAGTCATGTGAGGATGATGCCCCAATCTGAGTTATCACCTGAGCCCTTCTAAGATTATCCGATGTGGATTTTCCAGGCATAAAGCCTGTCTGATCCGGATGGACAAGGTCGAGAACAACAGAATTTAGCCTTTTCGCCAACATTTTAGTAAGGAGTTTATAATCTATATTAAGCAGTGATATAGGCCTATATGAGCCACAGTCCAGCGGATCCTTGTCAGGCTTAAGTAACAGGATAATGGTGGCGTCATAAAAGGACTCCGGGAGACTGGGACCCACAAAGGCAGCGTTATAACAGTCAAGCAACACCGGGAGAAGCAGGCCCCCATACTGGGCATAAACCTCCACCGGGATGCCGTCCGGACCCGGCGATTTGCCCCTTGCCATATCTGCCAGGGCACCCGATAGCTCCTCTAGCGTAAAAGGGGAATCTAAAAATTCACGTTGGTCTTCTGACAATGTAGGAAGGGGGATCAAGCCCAAATAGGTGGCAAGCTCTCCGTCAGTGACTCTAAGCTTGGAGAGGTATAACTCACTGTAATACCTATAAAATCTGTCACTAATGGCCAAGCTATTGGACAGTACCTCCCCCGTCTCTGAATGTACTCGTAGTATTGCAGGTGAGGCTGTGTTTTGATGTATCAGTTGAGCTAGAAAGCTGCTCGACTGGTTGCCGAGTTCGTAAAACTTCTGTTTGCTAAAAAACAGAGACCTACGTGCCTTGTCATGCAGTATATGCAGATATTGTCTACCCGTCTGCAACCATTGAGACCTAGCCTCATCAGTTGGATTAGCCACGTATGCGGCTTCGAGCGAGGCACACTGGGTCGCCAAAGTGGTCTCCAACAGCGAGGATTCCCTCTTTACAAAGGAAATGGAGGACTTAATACAACCCCTAAGATATGCCTTCATAGTTTCCCATAAGAGGAGCGGAGAAGTGTTTGGGGAATTAATGGTCAAAAACGTCTGAAGTTGATCAGGTATTCGATCATGTGGTACAAATAGTTTCAACCAAAATGGGTGGATTCGCCAACCCTGTCGTGGCTTAGCAGCCGTACTACTATTTAATTGGACCAACAACGGGGAATGATCAGACACTGCCCTGGGTAAATAGGATATGGTCTGCAACAAAGAATATGCTTTAGTATTTCCAAAAGCATGGTCAATCCTGGACAGAGTATGTCTCTTGGCAGAGTGACAGGAAAAGGTGCGGGCCTCCGGAAACCGGACCCGCCACAAATCCAACCACCCCAATTCACGGATCACTCCGGCCATTGTAGTAGGGCGAGGCAGAGAGGGGGAACCTGGCTCCGCGGAGAACCGATCCAATGCAATATCCATAACTTTGTTAAAGTCACCCAAACATAATGCAATAGCCCCAGGGAATCGGGTCGCAAACTGAGCAGCCTGCTGGAGCACAGCAAGATCAGACGCCGGTGGCAAGTACACACCCAGGATAACATACAGGACAGAGTCAACCCAGGCCTGGACAAAAACGTATCGTCCCTCGGGGTCCCTTACAATGAGGCCTGGCTCCCACCTGAGTCTACGATGCACCAAGATGGACACCCCCCTGGAATAGGAAGTGTGTGTAGAGTGAGCCGCCCACTGAACCCATGGCTTCTGAAGTCGCCTGGAATTGTCTGGAACCAAATGAGTTTCCTGAAGGCATATGAGGTGTGGGTCAGCCCTCCTAATCTGAGAGAAAACCAACGACCTCTTTCGTGGGCTACCCAGGCCCCTCACATTCCAAGATAGTACACTAAAGGACGCCATGGTCGTCTAAGAGTGTAATGTAATCATGGCAATTCAGGACCCCAAAAGTGACCCGCCTATGAGTGTGTAGTGCGTGGCTGAGTGAAACACAAAGTGGTGTGCAGCAACCTAAGAACCATATACAAACGAAATGAACCATTACACCCCTAAAGGGTGTGAGACATACTACTGGCATAAACAAACAATATTTGTTAAATTAACCGTGGCTACAATTAACGGGGGAAGAAGTGCACCCACAGTGGTTGGTATACGGGGCACTGTCTTAAAGGTATGGATAATCACTAGGCTAGGAGATATACTATTCAACAGAGCCAGGTTCACATGAGTAAATGAGATACACCGGCGCCCCGGGGGTCGCCAGCCCAGGTAACTATAAGACTACAGGATACTATAATAACAGAACCGCACTTTTCATAAAACTACTTATGCAATAAACAAGAGCATCCCGTAATACATAAGTCCTTATGTATGGTCCGATCGGACCTCTCACCACACGCCGTCAGGATCATCGTCTCGGAGATCGAGGAAGAAGAGATAGCCAGTCCTCCACATCCCTCGGTGAAGTAAAGAAAAGGGACCTGCCGTCATGGACGACCTGAAGACGTGCTGGGTAAATCATGGAGTATTGTATAGCCCTTTCTCTCAACCGCCTCTTAACGGCCACGAAGGATGCTCGGGTCTTCTGGAGAGCCGCCGAGAAATCTGGAAACATGGCCACTGCTGCTCCGTTGTACTTAAGCTCGCCGGCCTGGCGCGCAGCCCGCAACGCCGTATCCCGATCCGTGCTGTTAATCAGACGGGCCAACAAGGGTCGAGGAGGTGCGCCCTGAGGCGGCGGTTTAGCCGGAACCCTATGGGCCCGTTCCACTGCAAATATTGGTGAGAAGTGAGCCTCCGGCAGGACATTTTTCAGCCACCCCTCCACAAAGGCCCGAGGATCTTCACCCTCCGCCCGCTCCGGCAGGCCCAGGATACGGAGGTTGTTTCGTCGCAATCTATTCTCCAAGTCATCCGCACGCTGGGTCCACAAACTTGCAGCTCTCTCCAGCTCCTGGAGTTTGTCAGGAAGTGGGTTAACAGTGTCCTCTACCTGAGAGACCCGATCCTCCACCTCACACACTCTGCCTCGCAAGGTCTGAAAGTCCTGACGGAGCAGGCCCAGGTCGATTTTTACCTCCTCAATTTTCCCGGTCAGCGAGGAAGTGCCGGCATGGATCGCCTCCAGTAGCTGTCCAGTAACTTGCTTTAAAGTGGGCTCGGGGTCCTCCTCTGGAAGGGCAGGAGAGGCTGCCTCAAGCGATGGTGATGTAGAAGAGGATGCTGCCCTGGAGAACCCCCTCAGGCGATCAGAGACAGAGGTTGATTGCGGGCGACTCATTTTAGAGAGTCGGCGGCCGCTCTTCCTGCGTTCCGTACGGGTGGATATGTTGGCAGAGGAGGAGGTGTGATTGTAGCAAGACCTGGCCGGCCCCAGAGGATTATAGACAAGGTCTCTGGCTAATAGCAGTTGCACAGTAGGAGCCTCTATGTCAGGCCACCAGGGCCAATAAGCCAGCCGAGGACAGACAGTAACTCAACAGTCCAATAGTATCGATGGCAACAGACTCTGGATTATAAGCGATGTCTCCAAGAGAGAGCCGTCAGCAGAGTAATGAAATAAATAGATTGCCAGGAGGAACTAAGAGGGAACGGATGGCAACTCAGCGATCCAATAGTGCCGATAGCAACAGTCACTGGATTATAAGTAAGGCCTCCAAGAAGGCCAGTAGCGAAGTGATGGAGTAGATAGAGTACCAGGAGGAACTAGAGGAGGACAGATGGTAACTCAACAGTCCAATAGCACATACAGCAACCGTCACTGGATTATAAGTAAAGCCTTCCAGAGAAGCAGTCAGCAGGACGATAAATCGTACAGAGGCACACACCTTCAATGGGTCAGAGACAGTTGATGGCTGCCACAGATATTGCCTTGCACTACTGCCCAGAGGAGCCAGGGGATGGTCCTATCGTGCCCAGCAGCAAGCAGGAGAGAGGAATGCCGGCTCCCAAACTTCCAGGCAGGGAACCATAGAAGGAACCGTCAGAGATAGGCTCAGCTCGCCAGGAACGCCAGACTCAGCACCCCCTCATCAGCAGATGGCCAAACCGGTCAGGGTTAAAATGGCCGCCCGCCACGTGGAGAGAGGGGAGACCGCCGTCCGGGTGCCAGCAGGACCAGCGGTCCCATCGGTGCCTGCACAGCCCAGGCCGGCCCACGAGCGCAGCCCCAGAACGGCAGCTCCACCCCAGCTCCAGGCCACAGCAGCGCGGGACAGAGCGGCTCCGGCAGCGGCGGTGGGAGTGTATGGCCGCCGGCCACGTGTAGCGATCACCGACTACTACCCAACGGAGAAGGACACCGGCAGAACGGGAGCTCTGGAACCAGGAGGAGGGCCTCAGAAGTGCGTTCCAGCGGACAGCGAACCCGGGCACCGGTAAGCAAGGATGGATTTCAGGATGGATGAGCGGCTCTAGCCGGAGCTCCGCTCACATGCGACCGTCCATGTCGCGTGCTAGCCACGCCCCCCCCAGTTTTCCAGTTTACCTTTGCAAAACATTATAGACTGGATATTCTGTCTAATTCTGACACTAGTTTTGGACATAAGGTTGTCCAAGCTATAGTCCCTCCATAAGCATCCTTATGTGGTACTGGTCCTGTTTTGCTGTGATGAGGGAGACCCTAGAAAGGGGGAATTATTCCTACCGGTAATTGGATTTCCAGGAGTCCATCATGACAGCAACCTTACATTCCCCCCTTATGCTGTATGTGTGATAGGCTCCAAGTGTTGCATGTTGGTGTCATATCTGGAAAAACACTGGGGTGCGAGGGGTCTTCTAACCTCTCTGCCTTTCACAGAGGTCAACCCCCTGAGGTGCTGTCATGATGGACTCCAGGAAAACCAATTACCGGTAGGATTAATTCCCCCTATTCTATACAAAAAAAAAAATAATAATAAAATTACCATTTCTACACCACAATTGGATTCTCTTTTTTTCTAAAATAAGTCAAAATAAAAAATATAATATATGATGGATTTTATTAACACATGGTCAACAACAAAATACTGTAAAACTGCTCATATAAAAACATTCTCATTCCCAACATGAAAAGCACTTCTATCCTATGTGAGCTTTTAGATGTTTAAGAAGAGAAAATTTGTGAGTAAAACATTTCCCACATTCTGAGCATGAATATGGCTTCTCTCCTGTGTGAAATCTTTGATGTGAAGTTAGATGTGGCCTTTGCTTAAAACACTTTCCACATACGGTACATGAATATGGCTTCTCTCCTGTGTGAGTTCTCTGATGTAGAATAAGATTTCCTTTAATCAAAAAACATTTTTCACATTCTGAGCAAGAAAATGGCTTCTCCCCTGTGTGAATTTTTTTATGTGTGTGAAGAGTTGATTTTTGGTTAAAACATTTCCCACATTCTGAACATACAAATGGCTTCTCTCCTGTGTGAATTTTATAGTGTCTGTGAAGAGATTGTTTCAGGGTAAAAGATTTTCCACATTTTGAACAGGAATATGGCTTCTCTCCTGTGTGACTTTGCTGATGTGAAATAAGATTTGATTCAATATTAAAACATTTGCCACATTCTGAACATGAAAATCGCTTTGCCCTTTTGCGAGCTCTTGGATTTTCTCCCCTTCTGTGATTTTTATTTTCCTTCACAGTCTGTGATGAATCAGAAGATTGGACGTGTATAATAGGATCAGATGATAGATCTTTGCTGTGAAGGGCTGAGAGTATATCTGGGGTAATGACATGTTCTTCATATGGATCTTGTGTGATACCATGATCCTCTGCTTTATAATCTGGAGATATCAGATGTCCCTCTGGGCTCCTTGCACAGTCATCTGACAAGAAAAAATTTTTTACAAATGATTTTACAATTTTTAAAATAATATAACCATAGAAATTATACTGATTTTTTTTAAAATAACCTTTCTATATATAAATTTACATAGAAACTACAATGAACATCTCAAAATATAATTACCAACTAACACAGCAGTGAGAAAACCTAGGAGCACCAACCAGTAGATCATGATGTTCGGCCACCAGACTGTTCTCCTCCAGTTTCCCACTTGTGTGGTGAGGCCAGCATCTTCATCGGTCCATGTTGTGGTGTGCCGGTCACCACTCTTTTCTAGTAATATCGTTTGTAAGGCTGAAATATCCCATCTGTCTGTCAGGTTCAATCTCCAGTTCAACCTTCCTAACCTCATAATTGTCTCTGTGGCCATGTGAGGGCTTATTCTTTGTGCGACAAGTTGTACTTTTAGTTGGCACCATTTTGGGGTACAGATAATGTTTTCATTAGCTTTTATTAATGTTTTTGGGGTCTGCGTGAAGAAAAGTACAATTCTGTCTTGTTTTGGGTTTCTGTCTTAATAATGACATGACAGCTTACCGCGATACCATATTGATATTGGTTTTATTATGTTTTGCCATTATTACTGAATGTAACGCCATTTTGCCTGGGGCGCTGTATTTTAACATCCATAGATTTTTTTTTTTTTAGTTCTTCCTTGACAGTTACGTGAGATCTTCTTTTGTGCCGAAATTGTACATTTTACTTTTTTTGTGCTACCATTTTCTGGTAAATACAACTTTTTCTTTTTCTTCACTTTTTATTGCTTACGTATTGGAAGAGATAAAGTGACCAAAAATTTGCACATGGCAGTTTTTAATGGTTTAATACGGTGTGATAATTTGGGGAATTAAACTCAAAATGGCGGCTTCTCCTGGTCCAGACAGTGGTGGTTCATGGTACTGGGCGCCGGAAAGATAGCTTTCAGACGGTCCAAGTGTAAATAAAAGTGGCTTTATTCAGCTTAACTGCAACACAGCAAAACAACAAAAAACCTAGACCACAGTTAGGGCCTAACTCACTCCTTGAGCCCCTAACTGTCCTGACTGTTGCTCAGCTCCAGCAACAGTCCTCTGTGGATGCCAGCCCTTCTGGGACAGAGCCTCTCTCTCAGTCCTCGCTGGTCCACCACTTCCTGCTTCCTGCAGGACACTCCAGCCCTCCTAGAGTTACGTGCCACCACCCAAAGGCGTGGCTGAGAGCCTTTTCTGGCCAGGCCTGGGTCGCTCAACAGCGCCCTCTGGCTCACATACTTACAACGGGTAATTCCATTCTTGCTTTCCCAATCACTGTGTGCACTGCGTCAACACCCGTCATACTTGGGCAAGTGCCGGGGCCCCATGCTCCTAAAGGGGTCCACTCCGCTGCCAGGTGCTGACCTGGCGGGGTAGGGGGCCCGTGGCCAGCTGGAGATGGCCGGGGCCCCAGACCACTATAATAGCGGTTCCGGTACCTGGTTCCCCTACCGCTATACATATTGAAAATTACATCAGTGCACCCCCATGTGACCGCTGGGACCAATCACAGGCCTCAGCAGGGACGTCTGAAGATGGCCGAAGATGCTGAAGACAGCAGGACAAACCAAGGATGCCCAGGAAAGGTAATGCAAGGTGAGTATCAGTCTTGGTTATTTTTATTCACCTTCCCTGGGCCTCCGATTATTATACTCTGGGGTCTGAGGAGACCCCAAAGTATAATAATAGCACCAGAGTGGAGGGGGGCTGTTGGGAGCATCTAATACTGTGTGGGGGCCCCTGCTGAGCATATAATACTGCGTGGGGGCTACTGTGCAGTATATAATACTGCGTGGGGGCCCCTGCTGAGCATATAATACTGCGTGGGGGCCACTGCTGAGCATATAATACTGCGTGGGGGCCACTGCTGAGCATATAATACTGCGTGGGGACCACTGCTGAGCATATAATACTGCGTGGGGGCCACTGCTGAGCATATAATACTGCGTGGGGGCCACTGTGGAGCATATAATACTGCGTGGGGGCCACTGTGGAGCATATAATACTGCATGGCTCCCAACCGTCCGGCTTCTGGCGGGACTGTCCCGATTTAACACTGCTGTCCCGCATAGCTTACAGTTTGTCCTGCTATGCCCCTGAAGTGTTTTTCTGTTAAACTTTATTAGGGTCGGGTAAAGGCTAAATGGTAGATGCTAAATCCTTGTGGGCGAAAGGACTTTTGATGACGTCATGACCATGTGATCAGACTCTTGTGTGCGCGGAGCTATTCTGGATACTGCGGGACAGACTGTGATGTTACACAGAGGAAGCTGCTGGGAACAGATGTGAACCGAGAGCAAGGCAGGTGGTTTGGTCTCCGCAACCAGAAATGAACGCACACGCGGTAGTTCAAGAAAAGAATATATATTTACTATAAGTTAATAAAGGCTATTTGAAGGTAAAATGACAGGGATAAAGACAAGCAAAATATACAATATAGCATGAACAATTTCAAGGCAAATTCTGCAATGGTTTCTACTTTTACTCTGTCCAATTCTGCAGTATGGACACTGAATGAACAATATACTCAAAACTATCTCTAACTGACCCTGACATCACATTTGGGTGCACCCCCCTTTTCCCCAGTGGTCCAGGTGGACCGCTTACAGTCTGTAGAAGCGCGCGGTGGGGCCCAAAGTCGTTCCTTTCTTTTATAGCGAAACGTCCTCTCCTCACGGTTATCAGGATCTTGGGAGAAATGAAGTCCTCTTTAACAGGGAAACCCAATGAATGCAATGTAATCCAACAGCAGATTCCACTCAGCACACTGACAGTCCTGCCGAATCCATACACTGAGCTGGGATGTAAGCCGGGGTTTAGCAGGTGCTGTCCAGTACATCAACAGCACTGCGAGTCTCTATCTGTGGTATCCATATACACAGTCACAATGTCAGTCTCACTGATCAGCCACTGAGCACAGTTCCTTTCACGTGGACTCACTAGTCCTGTTGTCTCTTTACAATCTGTTCGTCTCTGGACCAAGATACAGCTTAGCTGTACAGAAAAATCTCCACACCAGTTCAATACAACACTTGCTAAGATGGCTGCTGCTCTCTGTCTCGTCACTTCCTGCTTCTCTGCTCACATTCTGTCTGCAGAACAGGCAAGCTGACATAAAAGGGGGGGGAAGTCACTCCAGCATCATGTCACAATTACAATGGCTGCTGTCTTAAAGGAACAGAATCACAGAAATACATTCAACATTAACAGTTTATACAGACAAATAAAGCTTAGGACAACATTGGCTGTCTCTTACATATTCCCCCCCACTTTAAGATTGGCAGTCCCTGCCTATGACTGTATATCCAGAGGGTTGTACTTTTATGCACAGGGTGGTAGTATACCGATGTATGGCAGGCCAAACAAACTCATCCTGTGCATACCGAACAGGGGGAATACCAGCATTTGGCCTAGTGGTCCGTCTGAGGACCGGTGGTATATTATGGGGTGCTGCAGCTATGGGCTGAGAAGGACCAGTGGATTCCGCACCAGAGGGGGCACAGGCCGGAGATACAGTAGTCACAGGTGGAACATCCCCAGGAGCAGGGATCGGCCAACAATCATCCTCCTCGTCTGAGGCCCATTCCGCACCTCCATTCTCTGACTGTGGGAGCTCATTCACATTGGCAAGCCCATCATGATTTGTCCCTTCAGAATGACACAGGCGCAACATATTTCGGTGAAGTACTCGAACACAATCAGTTCCTTCTTTCTGGACCTGGTACACTGGCCCATTCGCATACTTGCGGCCAACAACACGATACGGCAAAGCCTCCCATCGGCTTTCCAATTTCCCCTTGGGGTTTCTTGACACGAACTAGCACCAGGTCGCCTGGTTGCAATGGTGCTTCTTGCACTGGGGTCTTATCAGGATGGGGATGTTCTTGCAGGCGCTGCCGCACCAATCGATGGATCGTCTCAAGTCTCTGCCGGTGCGCCCCGCACCCAAGAGGTTGGATCCCTCGGAGGGAACCCATCCACATCATCCAACTGTAATTCTCCTACACTTCGCCCAGACCGCCCAAAGAGAAGTGTATAAGGAGAGTACCCCGTTGTAGAATGGACCTGATTGTTATAGGCCCACACCATTTCAGACAAGAACTGAGGCCACTGTAACTTCTTGTCTTCCTCCAGAGTCCGCAGCATCTGTAGCAGAGTTCTGTTGAATCTTTCACAGGCCCCATTTCCCTGAGGGTGGTATGGAGTCGTGTGCGACTTCTTTATCCCGTAGATACGTTGAACTTCTTTCATTACGTGTCCCTCAAAGCAGGCACCCTGGTCGGAGTGGATGCGTTTAGGGCACCCATATACTCGAATGAAATCTTGGCACAGAGCACGAGCTGCTGACTCAGCTGTCTGGTCCTTGGTGGCGGTTACCACCGCAAATTTGGTGAAGTGATCCACCATTACGAGGCAATACTGGTGTCCGCTATTGGATGGGCCCACCATTAGATAGTCTATCATGACGATTTCTAAAGGTTCCTGGGTCACGATGGTTTGCAGGGGAGCTCTCTGTTCTATTGCCTTATGGATCTCACAAGTTCGACAGCTGCGGCATACTTCTTCGACCATTTGACGAAGACCAGGGCAGTAAATCAGTCGCTGTAACCAACGAAAGGTCTTCTCATGACCAAAATGTCCATTCTTATTATGAGCCTCAACTGCCAACGAGCGAGCCAGTTCACTAGGCACCACAATTTGGTATCGAATGTCGATCTCAGAAGGTAAATAGACCTTTCGGCATAGCACTCCATTTTTCATCTCCACTTTTCCCACTGACTCAGAACAGATAATATCTCACGTGTCAGTCGTTCTCTTTCCTCTCTACAGGGCTTCTGGCCTTTCTCAACACACTTGATCATCTGTGCCAGCCCCTCATGGGTCTGTTGTATCTGTGCCCATTCCTGTCGTGAGGGACCAAAGAAAGGAGCCATTTCAGTCCCCTCCATCTCAAACTGATTAGTGGCGGTCAAGGCCTGTGAAAATCTGCTGAAGTCGGGCACCTCCACATGCTCCAACTCATGATCCACGTCTACTGTGGGGGTCTGGGCGGTTACCCTAGAAAGCCCGTCAGCATTCTGGTTCTCTGTCTTGGACCGATACTTAATGCGGTAATTGAACTTAGTCATTCG